>WURS02341684.1:0-17865 GCA_011762765.2 Rhinocypha anisoptera
TTTCTATCGGTTGCCATGTAAATCGTCGTATATTTTGGTTCTGGCAGTTCTACTAATGAGCGTTGGTTCTGAATAGATAGAACTATTTCATTCTTTGTTCTTTTTTCCGGCGTATACTCTTGAAAATCATTCGCAGATAAAAGAGTGAAATATGCGAGCGTGTGTAGCATTCAAGTTTAGACTATCTACACTTGAGAAATAAATATTTCTATGCATGAAATGTTTTATTACTGAGGATAAAGTCAGTGAAACTAATTAATGTATTAAGACGCAAAGAAAAACTTCATAGCCACCAAATATTCTAAATAACACCACTCGCAAATCCAATCCCACCTCAGTAAAATGTTTATGAAGAAATTTCTTTAAACAAAAATAAAATGTAATAGTTTATTAACGGATTTCAGGAAATTATATCGTTGAAAATTATAATATACAAAGGTGAGTACAAACATTTTCAGAAGTAAAAACACAACTGGAAAATAATTAATCCGTCGTATTTTTTACTTGGAGAAAATTATCTAGTTATTTTACTTGACAAACATGTTATACGGGCACAATACATTGAACAAAATTTAAAAATACGTATTTTGAAGATTTTTTAATGATTTTTTTAAAGATGTATTGAGATTTTAAATAAGTATTCGTGCGTCAATTTATCTGATTCAATCCGCGGCATAGAACAATGGTTCCCCATTTGAAATCCCAAAAAAAGAATGTGTCCCCATTGCCTGAATTTGAGACACTACATCATAGTCTTCTATAGACTCTATTAGCATCCTCTATAAATCATGTTTGACTGATCGGAAAACTCCCCTCCTCACCATACTTAACCGCAATGCTCCGCCCTCCACTTACGGGTGCATGCACTCCGTGTGCTGATATTTCTACCACCCTTCTGGAATATAAGTATTTACAAGATTTAAGTACCTAAAATGTATAAGAAGACGGTTAAAGTTCAACGAGTCTATTATTTCAAGGCAACTATGAATACTCATATGCTCTCATCCTCGTAATTTTATCCAGTTTCCGGTAAGATAAATATAAAATGATTTACTAGTACTGGAAACATTTCTTGTTCTGACGGGGGCCCGTTGAACTGATATTCCCCTACACCTTCAGTTGAAACCGTCCGACAAGTACTTCAGCGTCAATTTTCACCACCAAAAAAAAGACACTCGCCATTTCTGCCTCAACAATTGTTTCAAAACCACAATGGGGAAGAATAAATAAACGCCAAGCGTAGCGTAAAGAGTGGTTTTCAATAAGTACTCAGACACGTAATGAATATAAGCTTGCAGCAAAATAACTGAGACAATATTATCTGCGAGTGGATACAAACAGGAATTCCCAACTTCAATTTTCAATCCTGAGAGAAGCAAACGATACTCGTACTACCCTTCTCTTGAAAGACAGTCTGAAACACTGAGGTACGGAGTAACGGAAAGATGCTACGAAGATTGAGTGTTTTCCGAAATCATATCGGTTAAAGTTCTCTTAGATAAATACATAAAGGATGTCTTCAAACATTGATTTTCTCGTTCTCGAGATCGCGTGAACGAGAAATGTCGACATTCTTTAACGAAAATACAATGGGGACAAATATAATGTCGTAATAAATTCGCCCCGCACTTGACAGTGGATTGGTGGCCTCAATCCACATACGGTGTACTCGCGCCCTTGTCAGTCCCAATGACAGATCTTTTCTCTTCCTAAGGCAGGCTACCGCGCCGGTCCCTCCCGGTATCACACGGTGGTCTGGATCCACACGAACTCTGGTCTAGTCTGCGAGCAGAATGTTCACGCAGAACTCATCGGTCTTCCGGTAAGTGTTTAGAGATCGTGTATATGTACTTTGTTGGGCATTCCAATATTTATCCTGTCACAAGGTTAATGACAAAATAGTTTGTTTATTCCACAGTTGTACTCATCAACGATCCGGGTTTCGACTACAAAAGCTCCATCGTCAGGTTGACGTCGAAACCCGGATTGTTAATAAATACACACTCATGAGGAATGAACAATTATTTCGTCACTAATCATTAACAAATTCCATTAAGTTACCCCTGAAACTATAGACGCCTTAAGGTATTCGGAGTCGGCAGGGGTCAGCCTGGGGGTGATCGCCGGCTAACCCAAAGGTCGCGGGTTCGAGTCCCGCCCAGAGCATGAGTGTTGTTTTTGTCCAATAGAGTTTTTTTTCTATGATTTGAAGAGATGCGAAAGAACTATTGGCGTCGAAGTATCCTATAAATAAAAATACTACTACTAGGTGTTCAGGTACACTATATTTCGGGAAATATTTATGTTAAAGAAGGTGCTGTGTCATTTCAGAAGGTGAGGTGAATGTCTTAATAATAAATTAAAACGAGGCGTACGTCTTGATAAGATTTAGAACCGCTACTGAAAATAAACTGTGATACTGATGTGGGAGCAGCGCTTTGTCATTCAGGTTTACAAATAGTTCAATCGGAGTGAAAACCATACAGAAAGTTTGTTTAAAGCGCAATGCTTTGTTTCACTAGTTGAAACATATTTTAGAGGCTCTTATGGCTTCCTCCTACCCTTCCATTCCCACCCTTGTTTACCTTTCTCCCTTTATAAAGAGCCTGATAAACCTTGAAACCTCATTTTTTAAAAGTTAAGAAATTGACTTTTTCTCTATGCTATGGATTTCGAGCACAAATATTATTTTTCACTCAATTCAAGTCCCTTAATGATTTTTTTTTCGGAAAAACCAGACATTGTCTTCAAAACGTGATCCGGTCCCAAGGTCTCCGAATAAAGTTAACTTTATTCCTGACCGTCGAATAAAAAGTCTTTTTTAATAGCTATCGTACTTAACCTACAAAATATAGCATTTTGAGACCGAAGGAACTCGTCCTCTGTTCCCCTATAAAACCTACAAAATTTCTATAGGTATATTCATGAAGAAGATGATGGACATAACTACTAAAAATAGGAAACGACCTAAATGTAAGTACAGGTGAACATAAGCAACATCAAAAGAGTAGAAATGCCACTTCCAATAGCATTTTCCCAAGGGGAACACTAAAAAACATAACTTTTTAATTTATAAATATAGCATATATTTAAATTCGTACTGAATTACGCCTTTGACGATTGTTCACCTAATGGAGGATAAAATTCAATAGCTAATTTTTTATTTAATAGTCTATGCTAATGTTTCACTGAAAAAATTACATTTAATAAGCATAAGTATTTGATACATATTCAACATATAATAATGATTAGCGAGGAAAATATTTCCTCCAAAGTACAATTAAAATTATACTTCTAGACGATAAACGCCCGAATGCCAATCTTCTTAAGTTGTCAAGTTATACGAAAGAATCAAATGACTTCACTGCGTGAAAGTGAAACCACGTTAATAGTTAATAATGTGGCACAGGGAGGAATTTTTCCTTCCTTTTCGCGAGTTTTACAAGTAGAATTTTTACTCTTGTGTTGGTCATCTCACACTCGTGCGTGGAACTGTTTAAGAACTTTCTTCTTGGGATTTTTGAAAATAACAAGTCGTAGTTATTACACCACAAAGTTTGGACACATCTTCTGAGACGATGGCTTTTCAAGTTCTATTCCATCACCCTGTAGATTAGAAGTCTTCACTGTAAGTCACATGTAGTTCACCTAAAACCCTCTCCAAATCAGATGCAAGGTTCGTAGGTGTAATTGGAATTATACCAAACTGACAATTAGGAGACCCAAATTCGAAGACTGGTGAAGTCAAATGAAAGGATTCAAAATGTCAGGACTTGGTACAGTTCTTTGAAAAAGGGTAAAAATCGATGGAGAATGGCAAAAATCATCCGATAAGACTCAAAAAAAGTTACAAAATATTCGTAAAACGTTCACGACAATATGTAAATTCTAGAAATATTTCAAAGCTACCACTGCGCTGCAATTCGACTTAAAAGACAATTCTTTTGTAACAATCTCAAAAGAGAAATAAAATAACAGCATAAAAATTAATATCAGATCAACTTCATTATGTCGCGCAAACTTTCAAGTGATGTAATTTTTGTTCTCATTTTGAATAAATGCCCTGAATTCCCTTCGCTTAATTTAGCTATCTCAATTAACTGCAAAGATTCGAAAAGTTTCCACAAAAACAGTATTTTGTGAAGGAACAACTCAATTATTGTATGTCTGTACAGCCTTCAAGAAGATTAATTACCATGATCGTTGAAATCTCAGATATTGAAATTAGAAACTATTTTTGTAACTTCCATGTCAGGGAACTCACAGTCTTCACTCAAAGATTCATTATAAAATAATGCTACTCGGTTGCTGCATATATTTTCATTAATATAATATTTAGAGCTAAGATCCACCAATGAGTGCACATCTCTGGACGAATATCTAAGAATAATACAAACTATAAAGAGAGATTGCACGTGTTAAGGAATAGAGAATGCAAGGCTTACCCCACCTGTCAATGGGTGCTCAAAATATGAATACATTGCTGAGCAAGAGCATTAAACTGTTATTGAATGAACGGTTGGGACTAATCGCAGCGTTAGAAATACCTTCCCGGAAAATGACAAAGACGGGATGTGACCACCTTGGATGAAAATGATGAGAAATAAACAAAAGAGTTACAAACAAAAGAGGAAAAAAGAGCATAAAACAAACAATTCTGACATAAAAACGTCGACAGGGACACTGAAGTAAAAAACGGACTCAAAACACGTCTTCGAGGATAATACCATAACAAAGTCATTACGTTTTATTAGAAATAACCCTATGGTTACGAAATCTCTATTTTCGAAGATATCCCGCCAAGTCATAAAAGATAACGTTACAGTATAGCCCACGAAAGGTCATTGGCATGTGCAGTGCACCTTCTGAACCCATCTTCACGATGTGAAAAATTCAAACACTTAACTGAAATAAGTTTGAAAAACGGGGGAACACATCTTCAAAAAAAAAGCACAAAAAAGGTCTAAAAATTCTAGATATATTTTCAATCCTTCTTTTCACAATAAAGTTGGAGACAAGGAGCAGAGGGCAGCAGAGTGCAATGAACGGATGATATCGTAGAGTAAATAAAATGACTTTATTACTTTTAATCTGGGATAATATCTGGTATACAAGGTAGCGTACTGACCGTTACCAGAAATTTTTAAAAATAGATATCTTTCTCATCTTATGATGGATGTATTTTATTTTACGTTAGTCATTCCACAATCTAATTGTTAAAGAATGAAAAACATTATCGGAAGCCCCCACAATTATTTTTTTATATCTATGAGCAAAAATATTGCCTAGGAGGTGGGCAAAGTCATCATACTCTTCGAAAAGTACTCTAAGGCTTCGCTTATGGTAGAGGGTGTGATGCAAGTGCTTTGACAAATCGGAATGGCTGCAGAGCAAAGCATTCAACCACTTTCTATAACATCTCTTCGCACTCTCCCTTTTTTCCAACGCTCTCACCCGTCACTCTGTCATCTCGTTTCCTCCTTCTCCACCTTCTCATACCATCCTTCTTAATGCTATTCCTCCGCTACACATCCCTCGTCTGTTGGGATCGTGTTATGAAGCACACAACGTGTTGTCTACTTTTTAATCACCGCGGGTAGTCGTGACGAAAATTTCTTGTAAACGCAACTCTAGACTTGGATGGGGAAGAATATTTATAACAGTAGGCTCAAGACAACATGCCATTAACATTTCTTTGAGTTTTCCGATATAATGAACGGAAGAAACAAAACTGTCGCGTAAGCATTATATTTAAACAATTGAAGAAACCTAGAAGCTAAAGGGTTTATTTTTGCATTACTTAGATAATAAAAGCTTGCACCTTTATCAAATCTACTTAATGACTTACAAAAAATATTCTGTAAAAATATATATACGGCGCAGATTTAAAATTTAATTAAGTTATTTCTGTAGATGTACGACGTAAACGTATAACGTAATGCAAATGTGCGACGCAACGCAACGTAAATGCACACTCGGCCATGTGTGCATTTTGAACGGTCAACGAGGAAGCACAAAATAGACCTTAGAACCTCACACCAAATACCAACGTGAACGATCAATCATCGGGATGGAGGAGATGATCTGAAAAGTTCTCAACTGGCGTGGTGATCAATCATACCCGTGCCACAGATTTCACTCCAGAAGTTTATACTGATCATTAACTAGAGAGAAAATCAAATTGGACAGCTCGCAATGCAGAATGATTGAGTCTCAACTTACGACCTGGGTTCAGTGAAAAGTCGTCACATGCTCAGATCCTTCAACCAACTAGAGGAATCAGTAATTAAAATGTATTATTTGAATGCACTTCTAACGGAAAATGATGATAGGATAGGAATTATTTTAATGTGAAATGTTAAAGGATTTGTAGGTTCAAGGTTTATTTTCTTCAGCTTTCCATTGCTAATACTAATTAAATTTGGTCGTTTTTAATTTTTTTAATTTCCCTAGGAACTGATCTCGTAATCAATATATTAAAATATTTTAAAATGCAATTATTCAATATACTTTAAATTTTCAAAAGCTTGTATTATCATTAATGCATATAAAGTGGGAGTACTACCATTCTCTCAATTATAAAAGTATTTTTTGAGTGACAATATTATCAACTAATTCAGGAAATTGCTCGACTCCGTAGCCCATTTACGATGTCTAGGATAGAAAAATAATTAATTGGGAAGAGGGATGAAGAGGAGGTGGTGAGGATCGTCTACTTTATCCAAGTCTTCCTGAACAATGACATTGGTGCTTAAATTTAAACAAACTCAACCAAGCATGAGTACATCCTCTCTCCCGCATTAACTGAGTGCATCCCTCCTCACATTAACTCCCAGAAGGGACCACATTGCTGCTGATGAATTCGCCATCTTTAGTAACTAAACCTTCGGGAATGTATCATTGATTATTTTTAAGCTTTAGATGTGCAATTATTAAATTGATTTAAATGAGTAAAATTAATTTAATAGTCTTAACCTTAGATCCTCTCAATGTTCTGAAATTGTCAAATTTAGCTTCTTGTTTCCAATACATTTTTACATAAATATTAAATTCATTTATTCAAGTTTTGAGATTCACTTCATTACCATTGGTCCTTGTGGCTTCCCACAAAGTTGTGTTTTTTATAAACTATAACCATGTTGATTATAACTGAAGCTCTCCAAATTCATTAACATGAGTATCTGAAAGGTTTTGGTCATTAGTTAAATATCCTCAATATTGTACAACCGAGATCTCATAATTTAATTTGTTGCATTAAAATGATCTTTCAATAAAAATAATAGCATTTATGATCATGCATGGTACATACCATGGTATAAAAACTGTTAACATAAACATAGAATGCTGAAGAACTTATTTCTTCATGAGAAAAAGGAATAACGTACTACGTATTTTTCCACTAGCTTATTCCTTTTTCTCAGATATGGATTTCCACATAGTTATGCCTGAAAATATAGAATTATTTCTTCATCTAGATGTCCAGAAATTGCTATTGAATGAGTACTTAATGTGAGTTACAGTCATGCTGGATTATTTATAAACAATAACAATTTTAAGAGAAAACAGTTTTTTACAAACAAAGAACTTTACTTCATAAGCCACTTTGTCTATATATGAGATATTTTGAGCTAAATCAATCCATATTCTTAACTTCTATAAATATTCTACATTATTTGACTTGTACCAGTTTACATTTCCAATGAAATAACCTCTCGACAATTCCCAGACATATCTAAATTCGATAAATTACCAATAAATTAATTTTAATGAACTTGACATTTATAATTCATGTTTATTACTTTGATTTTAATGGATTTTCATGATTTCTTATAAAGTTATAAATTCTATGACTTCATTTTTATCTAACTTTATTTTGTAGATAAATAATTAATTCTCTGGGACACATATGATGGACCAGTAAAATATATAATAAAATCATGTTTCATAAAGTTAAAATGATTAACATTTTATGAAAATAAACTTAGTTTATGAATATAATTATGAAAAATTAACATAATTTCTGAACTTTAAATGACTATTTCTCATCATCAACAGTCATCAATCTGATGTCTCTCATGTATAGCTTTCCAAGCCATTCTATCATTCACATATCTCTTCATACTTGCACATACATATAAATCTAAGATTCTTGATCATCAGTTTCACCATCACATTCTTGGCCTACCTATAGAGTTCTTTGCTTCTAGAGACTCTTCCAAAAGAGTCTGCATTAGAATATCAGATTTTCTTATAGATGTGCTATTAGTTTTGTTATTTTTCTCTTTAAATGTATTTCATAAGCTTCTTCTTTCTGATTCTACAAGTGCTTCTTAATCATTTATTTGGTCCTGAATTGATATTAGCTTTTAATTTTTAATATTTCATTTGTTGGACTATATTTCCATCTCCCAAGCCCATGGAAAAGTATGCCTCATAAGTATCTATCATTATGAATCACTTTCTTATGGCAAGGTTAAAATTATTTGCCATAGCTAATTGTTCCATCTAGAGCAATTTCTTCTCCACTAGACCTTTTATCTCTTTGTATCACTGGTGTTTTTTCTGCTCAAATATCCTTTCGCTTGGCCTGTGTATCATTTTATAGTTTTTATTTGACAATTATTTCCCTCACTTCAGTTGCTTTCCATTACTTCACTTTATCCCTGTTTATTTTCAGATTGTACTTGCTCACTCCCTTCTCCATTCTGACTAATATCTTGTTCTTCTCTGTACGACAATTATCTCTGCTCACCACATCACATTGATATATTGTGCATCCTGGTTTCTTAAATGCCTTTTACCTTTTCTTTGATATCATTTATTCCCTTCTTGTTGAACACAATGCTGCAGAGATATTGGTATATGTGTCTCTCATTTCTTTATTCGTTCATACCCAAGGAGGTTCCATCATATCATTCATGTTTCATCATATCTTCTGCACTCAGATGTCGGGTGAAGCTTGACAGTGTTATGTGAGCCAGTAACTAACATGCTGAGTGTCATGCAACATATATAGATTTCATTGTGATTGAATACCTAGTGCTCTATACAGTGAAAAAGGCAAAATAAATCCTAATGCAATTAGTTGTTTTAATGAAATAAAAGTTTGAAAATGGTGGCAGAGGAAAAACATATTTGTCTACCAACCTCTCTCTGTAAGGTCATAAGCTTGAAGACCAGTATTACAAATGAAGTTACATGGATGTTTACCCTCCACCGAGGGGATGGATGCATGTGTTCATCCTCATTATATGTTGTTATATTGTGCCACCATAATTGGCTTAGAGCTGTGGGAGGGCAATTGAATAATGAAAAATGGGAGGGTTGGTAGAATTTTGTCACTGTGTCACATTTTTTTTTCAAGGTGTCTGGTCAGCACTAAAATCAGGCACTTCAGACCGGGAGGAAGAGTATACAAGGATGGAAATAGAAGGGTAGAGGGAAGTTTAGGCTCATAAGCGCTTACAAAAATATGTTTCAACTAGTGAAACTTCTTTCTATATTTTAAAATATGTTTCACATTGTAATGGTAAAGTTGATGAAGGAATTATGCCATAACTGCAGAAAAGTGAAGTAAGCTGTAACAACCACCATAGACTTAACCATCACTCACACAAAGGGTTGTCCCTCTAATTTCCTCTGAATGGTTGCTGCTTATTGTTTGTCTCTCACAAAAAAAGGCAACCGTATATGGTTTCATTTGATTTCCAACCATCTTTCCTGTGAATGGATGTCTGTGACCTCTGAGTGCTGCCACCTAATGTCCACAACTGTTTATTCATAAATATAATTGCTTTCATTGCATCTAACCTCTAAATCTAGTCTCTTGACTATAGTCATCATCTGCAACCCAGGGGATACACTTGATGATTTTATGAACAGACAAAAAAGTTCAAATCCTAACCAGGTTTATGCTAACATGCATAAGTTGCAATTATTTTAAGCTTGAAAAGAAATACTTTTAAGGTTTTTATGATAGATTCAGTTATATACTAACTCTTGAACCTATGCACTGGGTCATTTTTAAACAGTTTCTCAAGTTCATGAATGGATATTGAAGAACTACAGCAGTGACAGTAAAGAAATAGGCCAGGTCATGTTTTACTTTACAACTACTACTGGGTTGAAACTGGGTGATATGCATGGGGTAGGACCGGGTGGTACTCAGTTTCACCACACCTATTTAGTACTGCACAATAATAAATAAATAATTTAAAAAATTGTTTTTATGGTAGAGTGCATTTAGCATTACATTATTATTATATGGTACAATAGGAAGATTTATAACTCCTTTGCTTATTTTTCCAAAAAAAAGAAAAATCCTGATGTATGATGCACCTCCAGGGTCCACGGCTTAGTATCACGAAAGTGACTGGATCCAAACTGAAATATTCTTATTTTGGATGATAATGCTTTTTGAGTTTTACAACCCCTCTCCTGAAAACCCAGATCTGTGGATAACATAGGGCTTTTCTATGCACACAAAGAGCATTGACCTTATCTACTAGGCCCGTACTAAGAACATTATGCCTTCCTCCACATCATTCACACCAGACGCAGACCTTCAAGACTATGTTCATGGCTCATTATTTATTATCCACAGAAAGTCTGGAAATGTCTATCTCAGCATCCAGGAAAACTTGTGATGATTTATCAACTGACTAAGCTCTTAGGCAATGCTTTTCTATAGGAAGCAACAATGCAAAATTCTGTGAATGGATTCAAAATGCTGGATTTTTTATCCATTCGATCAGAAGGTATTTCCAGACTTCATTTATATCTTCAGAGACAATGGATAGGACACTACAGGAGATGGACTCTACAAGTGAGCCTACTGTTCAATCTCCTGTTTCAGAGTCAATATCTGTGACCTTTCCAGTTATGTAAGATATCAGTGTTTCTGAAATACACTAGACAAGGCTGCTCGTCCTTATGATCTGCCCAATTATTAGACAGTATTTGTTATCATCCTCATCTTGCTCAGAGCCACCTGAAACACTCACTTTTTGTACACCACACAAAGGCAGAAAGAACAAAAATGAAGGAAGAACTGCTATTCTAAGCCAGTTTCCCCCTCAAGGTGGAGTTAGAGGCCGCACTGGAAAAACAAAGGCTTGATATTTATCAATAGAGAATGGGAAACTTTTTGAAAGTGAAAAGTTGGTTAAAATGCAGATGATTGTTAAAAAATTATAGAAAAGAAATGGCACAAAAAAGCCTTGAGAAAAAAGGCTAAAACTGTAACAAAAAATTAAAAATATAATACAAGAAGTTGTTTCTAGCGAAGAAAATGAGCTTAACGATGATGCAGCCTGCATTGGCTGCAATTGAAATTACTCCAATTCATAAAACAAAGGAGGAGGGATACAGTGCACAGGAAGTTGGGTAGACAAAGAATGTGATTTGGAGGAGGAGGACGATGACTTTATAATGATCTGTACAAACCCTAGGTAACTACAGGAACAAAACTATTATTGTTTAAAGTTTTATAAAAAAGTAAAAAATATGTATTTTACTATAATTAGTAATTTTGTGTTCAACTATATATAAATATGTAAATATTTTTTTGCTAAATATTATCACTTATGTTTGTCTTTAATTATAAAGAACAATGATAAACGATATTGACTAAGGTTGGATCGGTGGAAACGATCCATAATCTGGGGAATAAGATTAATGATAAAAATGATTTCGTATTTCTCATTTAATTGACGTGTGCCCAATTATATCCTATCGGTGCGGCAAAACAGGCGGATTTGGCTTTTTTTAATAGTAAAAAAACAAAGTAATTTCTCACTTCTTATTAATTGCTCTATTATGAAACAAAACTATTCAGAGATTAATTGCTCAGATTTTCATAGTTTTCCATAAAAAAGTTTTAGGAAGTCCCCAAAGTCTAGCAACCCGGTTTTACCCCACTTTCTCCTGCGTGAAGATAGTACTGCGTTAAATCACAAGATCTTATTTCATATGACGGGATTTTGAAGAGATTTAGAGGAAAGAACGTTAGGAAAATGAGTAAGAGGCGTGAAAAGAATTAATATTTTATATGGGATGAAGCGAGGGAGAGAGTATGCTGACCTAAAAGTGGAGTGTTATTAATAATACTCCAATTAATACCATTATAGATGAAATTATCGTAATAGAACGTCATAAACCCAATTAAAACAGATAGAACACCTATTATGATGATACTGCCGGAACGATAGATAATTAAACGCAAAATTTCTGGAAATGTGATAAACAACGTATTAAATTCTCTCAATAAATTCTTAGTTTTTATGGACTTGGCAAAAGTAAAACCAACTGTAAGACGTCACCCTCAGGGACCATTGATTCCCTTAAATTAGGGTCACTTTCTAACCCTATGGCGGATTCGCACACTATAAACCTCTGATAAACGGTGTACTTTTAAAATATAAATTAGTGACCACTTAAATTGCAACGACGAAGGATATTACCCATAGGACCCTCCAGCAACGTCTATATCTTGTTACTTCACTATGAAAGACTGGACGCTCCAAGACTTTTGGAGCTCCATTGTTTGTTAAGGCAGACGAATTACATTCTTACTCACGTCGAAAATATTCACACCCAAATTTTTTGGTCTTAATAGGTTTCTCGAGCTGGCGAGTTTTATTCCTCTAATACCATTAACATTCGGCTGTAATATTATTTAATGAAATTCAATGCAATAACCCCAATAGAGTTAGCGCTTACTGTTTTCATGTTCTACGTAATCATAGACTTGTTATCCCCAAACAACGAACAGAAATATATGACAAATCGTTTACGGTCAACGCCTATCGGGAGTGGAACAACCTGAAACTAAGTACCAGGAATGCGCCTTCCTTGACCTCATTCAAACGGGCTCTTCACAAGACAATATTGACCTTGCAACAATCAAGATGACAAATTTCTTAAACAAGCAACATAAATTAAAAGTGAATATCGATCACACATTTGAACTCTCCAACACTCAGAAGCTCTCACAGTATTTGACTAAATTGGTTTACTATAATGTTATATGGTGTACAATTTTATTACGAAATACCATTGTTTAATACATTTGATTTGCTTTTATATCATCCTGTCGGACATTAACCTTATTATTTATTTATTATTTTTTGTACATATATGTTCATCATTCTGTATGGTTAATTCTATGTATTGGTATGTTGTACAAAGGTATAAATGTAAATACGTACAACGTGTATATATGTTTGCATGTGAATGGTGTGAGTGTATAGTTGTGGGTATGGTCGGGTGAATGTTTGTGTGAATGGTTGTATCATTGTTTGTATGTTGTGTGCACTGCTGTGTGAATGGTTGTCTGTATATGTTTTTAAATCTTTTTTTATTTTTTTATAATTTTTGTGCTATATAGCAGGGTATGTTTGTACATAGGTATCATTATTATTGTAATATATTAATTTTATTATATCGTTATGGAATTTTGTGTGCATAAATATGTATATGTATGTCTGTTTCTATAATAATTTACAAAATCATTACTACAAATGGTAGCTATTATATCAGTAGGGTTTCTCGGGTTTTTCACACCTCCCTTCTTGTGTGGGTGTTTTCCTGCAGTGGGGTTTTTTTGGTCAAGAATAACAGTTAACTATTCTTACGTTTTTCCCACACACTTGTAAATATGTTTCTACAGGGTTAGTAATTATAATATAATTTATATCCTGTTTTATTATTTTATTTCATAAAATCTTTCTCTAAATCATTTTTTCTGTAAAATCTTTTACTTTCATATAACAACATATTGTGACAAGGGGTTTGGTGGAAGCGGGGACTATCTAGTCTAAATCTCGCCCCAATAAAGACATAATTAGTATTATTATTATTACTTTCCTTCAGCTATTTTTGAAATTGCCTTTCTCCGAATATTTTAATATACATTAGGAAGAAAAACTTGGCGATCGTTTTGAATAATTATGACTTGAAATTTATGATGCAGCACTGGAAGGTTTCACTGAACCGTAAACACATTATGTCACTAGTGAATGCATATGTAACTAAAAAAATTGGAACTTACATAAAACGTCAGTTCATACAAGGAATTCATCATCATAATAAATGAATGAGATCAGGGAGAATAATTTTAAAAGTGGAATTAAGTCAATACATGAATCTACAACCAAGATGTCGAAGGAAATCCAATCTGTGATTGCATTGAATAACTCTCGAGTAGTGCCAGGTTTTTCACACAAATTAGCCGAAACTTCTCCTTCACTCTGAGATAACGTTTGGGTTGAGAGGAAGATTATTTGGATGACTTGATAAGAAGATAATTGCTATGCCCACATCGAAAAAATTATTTATGTAAACACAAGATGGAAGCCAAGCATTTTATAATCTTCTTGGTTACGCAGGTATAATGAAGTCGGGTTTTTTTTCGTGAAATCTATAACTTCCCTATTTACTCGCGAAATTTCCCTCTTTTTTTTTAACAAGATCGCCAACAAAATATAGAAAGTTGTAAAGTATACGATAGCGATGAATTAAAAAAAGGGGGTAAAAAAACTGTCACTCGTAAAGAAGAGCATGCTATTGTTTGCTGTTGTTACGCATGTGAAGTAACTGCAATCATTTTATAAGTCACACAATTATATCAGTCTACTTTTTCCATTATGCACATTATTATGGCCTCTGCATCTCACTCAAAAATCTCATACCGTGGAAAATTCTTCAGACGCGAAAGAGCGTCGTCGCCGTTAGAGAGACGTAGTATTTGTTTAGGTGTTCACTCGCGACTGTGGCTTGTTGAGCTCGAATCGCTTACTTTTGCTACAATGTATACCGTAAGCGGGAGCATTTGGTTTGCATTCTCCAACGATACGTTTGGTTTGCATTAACTTCCACCTTGGGAAAAAGAACGTGGTCTATCTAGCTAGCAAGCCTGACCAGTGATTGGGGAATTCAGTGATCGAATCCCAGGCATATCAACTCATTTTTCATTGCAAATTTCTACATTTTTTTGGGACAGTTGCTAATTTTGAGAACCCTTTGACTTTGTTAATAATTAGTTAAAGGAATTTTCATCTACATGGCTTTTCCTAATTTGGGGGGCGGAATATTATGCGAGAATAACTTAATGTAAAAAAAATTACTTTAAAATCTTGGGAGGGGAAAAAAGTGAAGGGGGTCATTAGGCGAGTAAATTCGGTATAATTCCTGTACATTTATGGTCGAATTATTCATCCTGTGGCTGCTGCTTCGCATAAACGAAACTGGAAGACCTTCAACTTTGCAAGAGCAAAGTAGTGAAAATGCTGGCAGAGCTGGCATTTCAGAGAACGGTTACATTATAGTCCGTGGCCCAGAATCTCCCTCTACCTTAGGAATAATCGAATCAGCTCCTTCGCTCACCAATATGATTTGTCCTGTTATCTTCCCTGACACCATTTTTGCTTTCGATAGTACTATTAGATATTAAGCCACGGAGGAAGTATATTAAAATATTTGTGATACGATAAATTCACAGGTTTTCCGAAGATGTTCCATCGTAGCGCGGAAAACTTTTTTTTATAAAATAGAAATACTCCCTACTAATATTAGCAAGTGCGTAAATTACCCAAATGAAGTTGTGATGATCACTTGATCTATAAATATTTTCGGTTAGAAGAAAATGCGATTGAAGCTTTTTCTCGGTGTAATTAATCTTATGAGAAATTTTCTGAGAGTGATAATATACTAGAATATATTCGGTAAAATATTCATCCATTGGCAATTTGGCGGAAGATCTCCAGCTCTACACTACTATATCAAAGTATCATCTGCGTTTGGATGGAGAGGCCCCAGAATAACAAGTGAATTACCACCAGCCAATTACCTGACTACTGACTTTCACCCTGTATACGGCTCACACGTACGCTCATTCGTTACTTTGCTTCCTTTGAAGTCTTCAATACTCCACTCCCAATACCATTCCCCTTGACCTTGACCTAATGAGGCGTAAACAAATAATCACCCATAGTCCACGTTGCCCATAAGCTGTGACTTTCGGAGAACTAAAATAAGCCCAATGCATGACAAAAAAACGTCGAAAAACTTACAATAAAACATGTGCCAGTACATTTGGGTTAAGTGGAAGAAGGATCTCGCACCAATAAAGGGGTTTTATTATTATTACTCCTTCTTAATAACTACTCTTAACTCCTTCCAGAAACATTCTGTCTTTACTTGGCATGTCTTTGGACAATTTTTTTAAAACTAAAGGGTCGTTTGAAATCTCTGAAAATATGTAGGAGCGAGTAGAAATTTCTTCCAGCTTGGTGGAAAGCGCGTTAGGTCAACAATGTGTGAGCGACCTAGGTGATTTTCGTAAGTTCCTTACTTTACATTTTGTCTTTGTAAAAATTAATATCAAAATCCATTCAAGCAGGATACTGAGGTTTTCCTGTAAATGATTTTCGTGGTCAAAGAAAATGTGACGGAATATAGCAATGATGAATAATGAAGAGGACTGTTGGCCCACACTTCGAGGTCACACCATGGAACCGGAGGGCTTATCATTAGGTATACGTACGTACGTACGCTTAGGCACGTAGATTCTGCGTGCCTAAGCAAGATAATGGTGGCGATAACGTAATGCTTAATAAGAATTTGTTGTGGACTTTTTTTAGGAAAAATACTCTTCTCAAACGAAGAGGAAACAGGAAGACAAAATGTGACGATGGAGGAGGGGATATAAGTTATCAGGAAGGCTGATACGAACCATTTACTGTAGTAAACCATTACGATAACTATGGAAGAAGAGTTAGTTTTTTCATTAAATTGGTTTTTTAGTTTGGTTGAGATTTCATGATCTTGTTTTCGAAATATTGCTGATAATTCTTGACTCTAGGGACTTTAACCCAAACATAAAGTTATCTACTTCCGACAAGTTTGACCATACCTTTTTATCATGATGAGAATGTTTTTCTATGACAAACACATTACTAGTAAAAAAATAGGGTCGGTATGTCATTATATGGACATCCCGGAGGGGGTAGAAACGTCTATTATTAATACTTACATATTTTAGAATAAGATACTTATTCCATTGAATAATTGCATTGTAACATCACATTGGTAGCAAAAGGTATATTTGTAAATATCTATATTTAAAAACTTATTTCCAGTACCAAGAATGTTCTAAATTTGAAACCTTGGCAGGCGAATGAAAATGTCAAGGAGCATTTATCTTTTCCGCTGATTGCTAACTTAAAAGTACACACAGCTGAGCAGTATTCAGTCCAGCATTCCGCATTGGTGTAAGTGTCACCTAATAAATAATGTTACTCATAAAGCATCCCCATGGCATGCTTAACATTTCTCCCACTAAGTACTCATGAGACCAACCAATTTTTTTCAATGATCCTAATATTCAAAACCGAAATATTTAAGTATACGAACCAATATTACTTTTTTAGAACCGAAATGTTCGACGAAAAGTCATAGTTCACCAAAGAGTCATCAACCGTCTAGATCCGTAATTTAACACTCGACTTCTTGATGGCAGTTTTATTGCGAACCTCCGAGTAACTTGTTGAGGAATCGATGATTGATTTGCTAAGTACCACAATCGCTTACGAAATACATCTGACCTCCTATCAATTGCGTTTGTTTTCCTTTCTCTTGAGCTCTTCATAGTCCCATCCCAATCTAAAAACATACCGAATCCTTATCAACCATATCTTAAAAATCCATAACCCTACCTACCAATCCGATCTACCTTTAATACTCTATGCACCTCGATCCACTATCCGAAATATTATTTGTCTAAATTCATTAATTGTGAAAATATGTATAGCAGTATTGCATTATAATTGTTCATTGGTTTCACTCATTTTCTATACTTGCCACCTG
>WURS02341795.1:0-17865 GCA_011762765.2 Rhinocypha anisoptera
GCATAACAACTAAAAAATGTCCTTACTAAGTGCAAGGTCAAGACGAGGAACTACATTTTAAATACAAGCAAGAAAATTTACATATATATACACTAACTACCCTGATTGCTAACTCCGGACGTGTGATTATATCGGACTGTTCCCGCGAGCCGTGCTTGCCCCTCCCACACACTTACTTCACAATATTTTGAAAAGGGTTCGACTTGGGGGGTCGCGGCAGAATTTATTTTGCGGTGAAGTTGCGTTGTTTGCGGTGAAGTTGGAAAAGTCAAATTATTTTATATTCGCCCGAGAAAAATGTTACTCAACAAGGCACACAGAAGAGTATAATATATAGTAAATATTATAAAGGCTATAATCCAACACTAGACTAAGAAGAAGTCTCAGTGTGCTACTTCTCCTCGGTGTTGCCCTAAGACCAAAGGTTCGTTAGCATGGGAGCATGGAATTAGCTTGGGAGGAGAGACGTTTCTAAAATCTAGCGGCGAGGTGCTTAAAAAGTTGAAAAAAAAAGGTTTTCATATACATGCAAGTAGAATCGATGCGGCTATACATTTAAGGACATAACACCGATACACTTAATTACATGCTATATCTATTCAAATTAATTGTAGGGTGATGGTGTTTGGGGACTTTTTGGTGATGAAAAAAATGATTGATTATATGGTATTTATCCTGAATGAAAGAGGGCATGTTAAAAATCTGGAAAGCCTATTTACAGTCTTAATAAAGATTATCACATGACACGTAACTCTAAAACATTTAGATTCCTGTTGACACCTATCATTCCCAGGCACCAATTAACTGGATTTGCAAAGTGATTTCCCTCTTAAATTCCCAACAATGAAATTCGTTGTTTAAGGCGTAATTTTATGAAACCTATGCATTGTGAAATGAGAAAACTCTGGGTTATTCCACAGGATTTTTTAAAATTCGTTCACGACCCTAGTTTCAAACGACGAAGCCTCGTCACGAGGAGGAAAAATCCTCACTGCTGCTGTTAAATATTGACAAGACGAGTTCTCTTTACATCCGTCCAAGCGATGGCTGAGTGCACTATGAGTTGCCGTGTCAATCGTGATATGGTTTCCATGGTTTTCATTTTCAAACTGTCAACGCGGAAAGAATAAGCTTCACGTGCAAAAAGAATAAATACCACTTCGGAAATTTCGACCTTTCTTACAAGTTAGACGTTCTTCTCTGTCGTTCATCTGGTAAAAAAATTTACCCCATAGTTCTCATCGGTGCCTGATTTTCGACTCAGCAAGATAATAAAAAGTTAAAAAAAGATATTAGCGTGTCGCGGGACACACAGCAGAATTGAAAAACTTCCACAGAAAAACATAGTAGAAATTTATCAGCTTCGGAATAGACGTATTGGATGAGTCGTATATTCATAGCAAATGAACTTTCAAATTTTCCATCCATCAAACTAATTTATTTTATTCAATGCGATCAGTTTCATCTTTTTAAGGCATCTTATGGCATTTTTGGAAGCTGTTCCGTTGTACATGTAAAAAAAGGGGGAAAAAACCCTTGGTGACAAGGGGAGGAGGACGAGAGAGGTGGTTGTGGGTGAGTGAGATGGGGGAGGGGGGGTAAGCGAAATCAAACTGATTGGGATATTTGATCATGGCTAGATATTAACTGCTAGGAACAACTAGAATTACTTCAATTGTCGAATTTACAAGGATTTTACTTATATTAAGTACATTTGTTTCCTTATTTCTCTCTCCTTTACTCTCATCACGCACTTATTTCTTCCGAGTAATGCGCATTCTACCACTTTCTCCTTCCTCCCACCACGCCACCCCTCGACCCTCATTGCCTTCAATTCCATTACCACCCTCCTTCACGTTTACATTCCTGCTTAACCCAAACACATAGCGGTTTCTTAAGCCACGGCACCGTTGCTCATTTTTTTCCCTTAATCTCATTCCATGGGTCCACCCATTCAATTCCCCCCCCCCCTCCCCCACCTTCCCCAATCCTCGCGTAACCAACCTTTCCCTCTTGTTAGTACACAACGGAACAGCTTCAAAAAATGCCAGAAGGTGCCACACAAAGGCGAAACCAGTAGCATTAAAAAGATAATTTAAACGTGGAAAAAGTACAGTGATAAGATTTCAGATTTCAAAAGGTTTTTATTCACAGCAGAAGTTATAGGTGCATTTGGACATTACATTGCATCACATATTAACATAGACACCACTGAGAATTCCCGTTTTTGAACCCAAGTCCTCTTCGGGTCTAATTATAAAATTTTCTAACAAACATAACAATTAAAGTTGTGTTTAACAAGGAAAGCCTCGGGGAAGAACTGCCCATGGCATTCGCCCGTGGCGAAGGGAAAAACCGGAGGTAAACCCTTCGCTGACCAAAGATAATTAATACAACAATATTCAAGAATTAACAATATTTCAATTTTTTCTAGATATTTTGTGTCCTTGCCTTTGAAAATATTTTTGGAATTTAAAGAAGAAAGTGATAGAAGAAAACGCAAAGGAAATAAACTATTTATCGTCTGTAAAAACATAAACTCTGGATATATATTTATATATATATAAACTGTGGTAATCATAAACTCTGGATAGCTTTGTATATATAAACTTTTATATAAACTTTCCTATGGATTTCCTATGGATATATATATGGTAGGGTAGGAAGGGGGAGGTGCTGATGAAAAATAGGCGCATTGGTTTTGTGTCGGTTTTTTCTGTCGCCCCGGGCCCATTCGCTTTCACGAGATTACTCACGCTCCATCTGAGAAATATCCGAGGCGCGCCGCGTTAAGAGGACTCCAAGTTAGGATGTTTTTTTTCTTTCATTCGGACTTTGTTTATAACAATCAAGAAACGAATCCAACTGTATTAAATAGTCAAAGACTTATGTTTCCAAAAGACGTAATTTGTTCTTCGAGAAAGAGATTTTTAGTTTTTTTTAAAATAGCGTATAAAAGTGGAGCGTACTCAGGAGCGACTTTTTTTTTTAACTGGTGTAGCTTTAAAAATTATTAACGAAAAAATTATTGGTATTTAATAATAATGCGTATTTATACGGCTTTTTAATGAGAATTTAAAAGTTTTTCGGTTTTGCTTACGCAAATTAACTATTTGCTTTAAGAAAACTATTAATATTTATTGCATCGATAGTTTTGTTTTTTGTAAGCTAGTCGTTGTGATATAGCGTCTCTGCAGTAATAACTACAGGTATAAAAAAATTCCTCTGGGGCATAATTCGCAGATAGAGGTGGCACAGTTTACCTCGAGATTCGTCTCCTCCCGCCATTAGGCAACACGCAGCCAATAAGAGCGCGTGATTACGTGTTCAAACTGTCCTGACGAACGAAATTTGTATATCGAATATCGTGGCTCTGCATGGCTCTCGGATTTCCACCGCGTTCGCTGGTGTCTTCGGGTCGAAGGTGGAATATCGAATCGAATAATATCATAACCATACTCTTTAGACGTGATGCACTACACACCCAAAGACCAAACGAAATTCGAATCGACGACACTCTGGTGCTGGCGACCGCGCGTTAACTCACTGGGTTGACAGACCCGTCTCTTATGTGACCTTTGGAGTGGGTCACCAAGCTGCTGCGCTTGGGTTTTTCCAAGGAATTTCAACCGGTTTTCCAGTTGAGGGGAATTGTTTTGATTAAAAACTAATCGGAAAGGGGACCTCCCGCCCTTAGTTCTGCAGCGTTCACGTGTATTATGTATGAGACTAGTTTTCGTAAGGGTCCTCACGGGGCTATACTGAAAGAGAGAAAGTTTGACATCACTTAACGACCGGTGACGAGGGTTGAGGGGAGATATTGGCTTCCGTCACAGCAAGTGAGACAAGATTAAATAAAATAACTGTTGTTCTCCAGTCCCGCAATAAGTTCATCTGCTTATATTGAATGATTTTCCTCCAAAGCAAGCTAGAATGATATCAGTGCCTAGGACGAAGGTCAGTAGACATTATTCATCATCCATTTCCGATTATTTTTCTTTTACAGAGATTTTGTGTTTACCTAACGACGGTTTTCAACTGAGGAAACCGATCCAAATCTCTTGATAAATTTCCATCTAAAGACGTAGGGCTAACCAATACTGAAATTCGTTTTTCTCTTGCGCAAATTAAGAGAATAGAACACTCATAGGTGGAATGACACTAACAAGGACACACTCATCCCATTTTCTGTGATTTCTTCCATGGTGTGTTTATCAAAGTCTGATTCTCTAAAATCCTCTACTCGACTGACGGCGTTATGCAGGCGTCTTCGGGCAGTCGAGAGAAATGTACATACGTATAGTACCGCCATCATGACCATGACTCGAAGACTCAAACGTCTTTAAGCGGTAAACAACAATACTTGACTTGAGAACTTTGTTTTCGAAATTATGATCGGGAGTGGCTTGGGGGGGGCAAAACAGCCTTTCCGGTTGTCGTTGCTCTCTCCAGTAAGGAGCAGCGTGTCGATTAGGGGGTGCGAGGATTGAAAAAAAAAAGCCAAAAACAGGCGTGACCTCATCCGTGGACTGCGCGAGAGCAGCTGGTGATTATGGGTGGGAAATAACGAGGAGAAAAACTCCCGACACGATCGTGGAAGGGCGTAATCTCGAACCGGCTCTAATTCAACCCTCGGCGGGAAATAGCTTGTTTAATATCCCCGAGGTAGCAACCTGGGAGAAATATTACCGCAGACGGGGCGCGGAGGAATGCGAGAAAGGGAGGAGGAAGAGGTTTAGAAAACGTCCGACAACACTGTGACGCAGTTCGTGGACGATGCTTCATCGTCCGGCGGCATGCATACTAAGGTTCCTGCATAACGTTGTTGCTGAGGCTTGGGGTTAAATCTCGACGTAAATCTCTGAAGAACGCGAGAGATCAAGGATCTAAAATCGAGAAGGCGGGAATTGTGTTCCCTCCCCATTGTCGTTGTCGCGGACTTGGCCCGCCGACGCACCAATCAGGACGACCGCAGAAAGGACAAATTTCTCTATTTACCATTCGTGAAAGATCTTGTGAAGGTTAATAGAACTCAATCGATATGGATTTTTTAGTTTATTATAATCGTTAAGGTAGTAAATAAAGGTAAATTTCCATCATCTGTGCTCGTTAAAAAAAAAATGTAATGCAGCAGTCATATAATCAGCTAAATCAGAGAGTTAGGTTGCCGAACAGATATATATAAGTTATTGTCTCAGGCGTAACTTTATGGAATTTGCTCAGCATATTGGAGTAAGAGAAACACTTACTCCAATAAGATAGATATAAAATGTCATTTTTTCCTCGCACAATTAGAGAACACAATAAATATAGTCACATGTCCGGAGTTAGTAATCAGGGTAGTTAGTGTATATATGTATATTTTCTTGCTTGTATTTATAATGTATTTCCTTGTCTTGACCTTGCACTTGCAAGGTATTATGTAGGTGTAGATGTAGATGCACTTTGTAAGGACATTTTTTGGTTGTTATGCATGCTTGTTGTTAGCGGTCTGACATTTTCCAGCATGTTTTGTTGTTCTCATAGTACGTTTTGCATTATAGTTTCTTCTTTTTGTGCGTGATGCATGACTTGTATTATGTGCATTGAGAGTGCATGTGAATGTTTGGTGGTGGCTCACTCCCTGCCACACGCCCTTTTGGCGGCTTATATAGATGTAGATGAAAGGCGGAACAATTAGGAGCGACGAATCGAACGTTAGAGGATCCTTGCCATCTTTTTAGTTTGAATAAATAGATGATTTGATAAGGAAACAGAATTAGTAGTGCCTTACGCTGAGGAAAATTGTCAATGACAGGTAGAGGTCGGACTTTTGATTATATTTAACATCATCATAAAATGTAATCACAACCAATTAATGTCGCCAAATGACTGCTTCCGGTTCAGTTCAGGTATTGAAAAGAAAAATGTCTCTTCATTTTTATTTTCAAAACAAGGAAAAAATGTGCATAAATTAATAAACTTGTATGGTTATCAAGATAATGTTTCGATGTAAAACACTTGAATTCGAGGTGTGTTAAATGTTAGATTTTTAAAAAGTATGCACACAATTTTAGAAGCAAATCAGCAGCAACAGTTTACTTTTATAATTATTCCAAATACCTACGTCACGTGTGGTGACGCTATGAGCATGTGCTGTGTAATAGCAAGGGCATAGAGTAATATGTCATTGGGTAAATGATCTTGTTCTTCTCACGCCATTCATTTAATAAGAAAATTACGTTCAAAACCGTCAGCCGAATAAGTAAAAATTTCGAAATTCAAATTTTACAAATAGTGTTACGCACCGAAGTGAGCAGCGTGTAATCCAGAGGGAAGAAGCCACAGGCAGTGAATCGGATTTTTGTGTGAAGGAGTTGCTGAGAGAAGAGATGCAGCTGCCGGGAAAAGAAAAAAGTTGGCGTTACAAACAATTACTTTGGCTAATGCGAAAATAAATTTTCCCCATAAAAATAGAAACTGAATAGGGTGTCTTTATTAGTCAGCCTGTCAACCTACCATTGACTTCAAAAGTACAATATGAAAATGAGGATAAAGTACTGCCACTACTACTACCATTTAATTAATTAATAAAAGAATGTGTATGGATATACCGTCCGTATGCCTAATATTTATTGACACATATGACTAAGTTCCTCGAGTTAATAAATCCAATATCATCAAGTCACATTTTAATCGAAATACGTAGAAGAATTCTAGTATAAAGAACACTGTTTTCCAATTATTATTTAATATTTATTTTCGCATTGCCCAAACATTCACACTGAAATTGGTAAAAAGTGCAAAAAGTAAAAAAGCAGTTTTCTTAGTAAGGAATTTATTTGCAGTGAATTCAACGAAAGATTCCTTTTATAAAACATGGCTGACTACATCAAAATCCCTCCTTGTAAAATTACAATAAGAATTTCAGACAATGAATTGAGGCCCACCTCCCTTCTGATCTCATGATCTTCGACTTTCAGAAGTGCTTCAGAAACCAATACACCAGTCTGGTCAGCCTATAACATGAAAAAAGATAGCGGAATAGAAATTAAAATTATCATGTAACATTACTGGAAATTTTTCACTCATGATATATATACTAGTGTTTCACTCGTGTATATATATATATATATATATGCGAACACAGTTTTGCACATACACACATAGAAACGGGTAATAAATAAAGACTCACTTAACGAAGAGATATTTCGGGCCTTTCTTCTCCTTCGTCGGCCTGGTAGAACTGGCTTATGAAAGAAGCCAGTTCTCTCAGACCGACGAAGGGGCAAGCAAGTCCCGAAATATTTTTTTCTGTGTCTTTCTTTATTAAGTTTTTCTATCTGTGTGTATGTGTATATATATATATATATGTGAGTGTTTCGTATATTAATTATTTGTATCTGTTTCATTGTTCTTTGCTCGTTCATCATATATATATATGGCACATACATAAACATAGATGATTATAGAGAGAAAGACACATAAAGAAAGGACACTCACAATATTGGATCGTACGTTTCGGCAGGAGAGCCTGCCTATAATCATCTATATTTATGTATGTGCCAAATGAATTGCGCTCCGTCGCCACCAAGATTTTCCAAGTGCAACTATATATATATGATTTCGATTGTTTTTTTGTAACCTTATTTCTTTTAAAATTCACTGAGTAAGGCGTAATTGGTGTAATTCCATTAGGATGCAAATGGAGGTTGTACCTTTGATACATTTCCACAGAAAAAATGAGGCACGTCCGGTTTCGACGATAATTAGATGAATGATGACGTTTACCATCGAAACCGGTCATGCCTTATTTTTTATGTGGAATTACAAAAAAAGCTATAACCTTTATTTGCTTCTTTTCCGTTTAATTAGAATCTTAACGGTCCCTTGTGGTTCTAATTACCCAATTTCCACTGTACTTTCATTTCGATTTTGTATTCCTGTCGAGAGCCCTCCCTTAGCCTGATATATTTTGATCGCAGCGTCATTAACGTTGGTCAAGCGAGAGGGAACCCAATTATACCATAGTTCACGTAACTTGCACACCTCTCTAACAAAGGGCGACAATAATAAACCTGGGGAATTCTGGAGGAAAAGATAAAAAATGAACCTTCATCGTATGGAAATCTTGCTAGTGATGGAAGAGTTGAAAATATTGAGCTCCCTAAATTCCATAATCGCCTTATAACATTCAACAATTTCATTTTAATGTATTCCCTTGTTTCTCTGTTTCATTCCGTTTGATATCTAGGTCATCATTCTTCGCCATTTGCCATTTGAATTTCCATATCGGAGTTTTGTGGCCATCCTACACTTTCCCAATTGTCTCTTGACACTTTCGGATGAAACCGGCTCACTAAAGTATTCATTTGATAGGCCAATTTAGCTTCCGTAAACCTTGATTTGAACTTGCGATGGAGTTGTGTGTCATCTAAAACTTCGAAAGTCTTCTTCTGCAGTAATATTCGCCTCACCTCCTTTTTTTTAATATTTGTGAAATAATAATTTCTCAGATATTTCTCCTCTTCTCGCACAGTCTGTATGGATTCAGAATCTAACATAGGATTCCACTTTGTCTCTTATTCATCACGGGAGTGATACTTTTGACTGATTTGTATTTATTAGTCTACAATAGTTTCGACAAGTATTTTTTGAAATATATCTTTCTATTTTTATATTGATTTTCAAATATAGTTTTTTTGGTCTCAGAAATTTTTGTTTCTCCAAAAAGGAATCGCTTGGCTATTCTATGCAATACTATTTCGTTCTTAAAGTACGTAAATATGTCAATGCGTAAATATGAAGACGAACATGCAGACTCACCCAACCTTTGAGATATTGATTTATGGATTTCTCTTTGACCTTTTGGCACATATTCGATTGAATTTGTTTACAAAAGCGAAGTGACGTGTTTCTCTTGGACTGAACACAGGAGTACGTCAAGACAGTAGCGGAAATAAAATAAGAAAGACAAGCATTTACCGTAGAAACTCACGCCAGCATCGATCATGAAAACTCTCGTCAGCAATCGCATATGAAAGGAATTCTACGACTTGTGCATCAATGCAGGAATAGTAAGAGCGGCTTCAACGAATGAATAGGAGGAGAAGCGTTGAAATAAGAAATGAGGAAGGAAAGATGTGGGAACAATGTACTTTATCTGTACGTTGTCTGTGCGTAGGAAATTGGAGAAATAACTCTGTAGCGCACAAAAACAGACCACCAAGATGACTGTAAAGAAGAATCTAGACTACTTACTGAGTTATTTAAATCATTTTCAAATTTTCTCTGTGGTACCTAAATTCAACTTAAGAATAATAAATGTAGACACCCTGACGAAATAATCTGATGTTACTGTTGATTTAAAATAATTGTCTCCTATTGTAGGACGTTCAATGTGAGCGCTTTATAGATTTTGACTTGATAGTTAGAGAGGAGGATATTCAGAAAGGAGACTCTCGTGAAATAGGTGAACCCCTAATGCAATGAAGCAAGTGGACAGAAGATAAGGTTAAAGTGCGATAGTTGATCACAAAGAGGATCCATTCCATTCAGTGAATTCAAGCATAAGGTATAATGAATGAGATGGGACCATTTGAAAAGACGAAGAAATTAATACAAAGAAACCTCAAAGCACTTTTTTTTGCAGAAAAACGTTCTTAAACCAGAAATTTTCACTTTTTGAACTAATCATCTAAGTCTACTTCTTTTCAATTAAAATTATTTTTATTCAAAGCAAGGAGCTGCAACGAAATGTGTTATATTAATGCAAATACATGTAAAAGAACAATTTTCCTCTCTTTTCTACACTAGATTAAATTATTAATGTAGTCGAAATTAGAACTACGATAAACGAATTGTGTTGTTAATTTCATTAAAAAGTTAGTAATTTAGGAATCACACAGATATTTAAAAAGTTTCCAATCATTTTAACCATAAATTTATAGTAAGTTTCAAGTTTTATCTTTTTTAGCTTGCGTAAAATGAAAGTGAAATTTACAAAAATTTCATTTTTTTAAAATTCGTTTAATCATTTGTCCTACATCTCTGTTTGTTTATTTTGTTTGCAGATTGTCGGACTCACAACTTGGAAGAATTGCTAATAATATAGTAAAGATTAGTATAACGTTAAAGTTTATAAATATACTACGGCAATCAAAAAGGTCTATACAGATATCTATTTATCTAGATATATTCTATTCAGATTCAAATATTCGTTTCTAAGGAAGGATATAGTATATATATATTTACAGCATTTTGGGATCCATTGCAGGCTCCTAGGATGAGAACCAAGGGAATGAAAAATCCAAGCACCCAAAAAAATGACAGCATAATAAACCGGTTGCCCACCATAGTCTCTTTCGCATTTATTAGCTCGTTGAAAACGAAGAAGAGAGATAATGTAATGTTCAACAGGTTTATGGTTCCAAGCGATATTGTCGTTGTCCCATATGTGCGACTCACGTTTTTCGACACATTGTATAGTAATTGTTGCACCTTTCTCATTTTCATCACTCTGTCGAGGATTGACGACCGATTAATAACGTAGTTTGGCTGGTGTATCCTCGACTTATCTTTATACAATGCGCTGGAATCGTTAATGCATCCGCCCAAGGAGGATAGAAGTAAGTGGGTCACAACTACCGTAGTGTGCATTAGCAACCATATACTTGTACAAGTTAATATCCAAACAGTGAGTAATAATAAGAAACACATATCCCAAGCCGTAAGGTTAAACGTGTGAAAGTCATCAATCATGTAAATGACACATAGGCAAAGAAGCCATGATATGAATAGCACCTGAACATTAACCGAGGCTCTAATTCTAGGATACCCCATCCGGTATCCTGCCAGCTTTAGGCATTCATGACATGCAGATAAATCCTTAAATATACTCTCAACTCTTTTTCTCGACTTGAAGAATATTTGAGCAGAAAATGTAGTCATTATTAATTCCAGAATGTTCCATGAACCCAGTAAATTTTCACTTAGCTTGGGAGAGAAAGAAAATAATTTATTATTGACTATGAATATGGCTGTGGAAAGATAAGTAGCTGCCAGGAGCACACGGTAAATGGAAATACCAAACACTTGTATACATCTCCCACAATGACTTCCTGTCAGACAACTACACCCTACTACAATCCTCCCGGTCAGAGTAAGCAATGGTCCAAAGGTCGAGTAAATATCATCGCTAACTAATGCGGGGATATTTCCAGGCATTTTTTCGGGAATTCCAGGGTTTATTTACGTGGGAAGAAATTGTTATTAGTATATGTGAAATACTTGCTAAGAAATTAAGTTTATAAGAATCCGGAACCCAAAGAGATCTGAATAGTGACGTGACCGATCTCATATGTTTTCTAGGAATACGTTATTCGGGAAAAGCTAATAAATAGATAAACTCCGAAAAGATTCCTTCTAGTTAAAGTTGTAGTTTCTAGGAAAAATTCGTTACTAGTAAAAGATATCTCTCTCCAATGAGATATAATTTTTCAAATTTTTAATCTTTTTATAACTTTATCAATCAAATATTATTTGGATTACGATGCTTCAGACAAATATAATGTAAACACATGAAATGCAGGCACAAACATTGCAATATTTCATTGCGATGTTACTGGGTAATTTCCTAATTTGAAATATCTGTAAACGGTTCTTCTGGTATTTATAAAATCAGATTAATTAATACATAATTATTCGTGTTTTCACATGATATGACCACGTGGATATCGTAAACGAGGTTCATTTTAATTTTCAGCTAATAAATTTAGTAATCTCAATGTTTTTACAAAACAAACAATAAGCCTCATGAGATCTAATGAATTAAATTCGAAAGGTAGAGCTGCCAGGATTTAAAAAAGTAATGTATTTAACACTGATTCTCTTTTGTTTTCACGCAGGATAATACTAAGATGCTAAATGAATATTGTAATATGGTAAAAAAATGTTGATTTCTTATACACTATCAAAGATATGATTGAACACAACTAGTAACGAGTAACTACCCAATAAGGCACACAAGTAAGACAAAATACAACCAACCAACTACGGTATCACTACAGAAAACACACTTACTAAACGTTACTGAAATTTACTTGGCTCCGTTCAACAGCAGCCTCCGTTCTCGTGTCAATCATTCCATTTTGAGCGATTCTTGAAAGGGAAAGAGCTGTTTTGATACTGTCCTATTAATATGACAAAATGAATACGAAGTGGTCGAATTTCGGCATATACAGAGTGACAAACCTGCCTTTAAGCTTCGTTATTCTCCCATAGCTGTCGAGGAAAATGCCTTTGTAAAAGCCCTTAATGTCATCTCTTTACAATGTTATGAGATGATAATGTAGTATCTATGCCACAGCATGCACGGCAAGTTTTAAAACTTATGGTATGAGAACTATTTGAAATTGAACTTTTGTTATATCCAATACCATAGACTAATCTTTAGTCTATGCTAATACTGAACTTCTATCAGTACGTTCACCAAAGGATTTCAGATCGATCTGAACTCAGACCGATCTGAGATCCCCTATACGGGCTGAGCGAGGTGTTTTACCGAGCGAGAACAAGGTTCACGAATTCGGACTGAAAATATCGATTGTATACTCGAACTATTGATCCTAATAACCACATCCCGCCATTGCGTATTGAGCATTGAGTATTGCATTATGGTATTGTAATTGCGTGGTTCAACTCTATCTGCAATATGTTTAATAATCTACAGTTAATTACAACGACAACATAAGGCATTACCAAGCCAGAGTTAATAGATTGTAATAGATGGAGGAGGTAACATCACCAAACACTGATGTAGATGTTAATGAAATTGATAGTTTATGTGTATATTGGAAGCGAGAGTGCTCTCAAGTTCATGTAATCGCCGTAACATTCATGCAAAAAATAAAATCAAGGTGCCCATGAATAATATCGATTTCTGTTGTTCACCATTCACAAACAAATGAAGATAAGAGGACGCCACATATTGGCCGTTTCGAATCGATCTGATCTCTCAGCCTGGATAGAGATAACGGGCTGACTCGGCTTGCTTCGATCTGGCCAGCGGGTTGCGTTTACCGTACCGGGCTGAGCCACTCACATCGATCTGAGGCGGTTTAGTAAACGTTCTGTACAGATATCTACATACAGATTTTAATGATCATGAAGCTTCTGCATACCTCTGCAGAATTTGTCAATTGCAATGCAGATTTGTGGGTTTATTCCTGCGTTTCGAGTTTCCAAATTCGAGTAAGACTCCTATTCAAGAATTCATTCAAGAAATCATTCCCAAGAGCATACTAAACTCAATAAAATCTAAAAGATATTCAGTTTTCCAATTGTGCATTTCCATCCAGCTTATTAGTTTGTTACTAAGAAGATAAGAAAACTGTTTTTAACGACACAGCTCTATTAAATCCTTATTTTTATTTCTCAAGTAAATAACATACTGCTTGGCAAACACAATTTCGATAATTTCGAAATGTGGATGGCGCTAAATAAGTGTAGGTGAAGCATCATCATTATCAAAATGATTTTATTTTGTCAAAATTGATGGTTAACGTGAAATTATTAAAACCAGATTAATCTTTTCACTCATTTTCATGAAATTATTCCTCTGATAAAATTGAGTCAAAGCTGAAAAACAAGAGCTTAGTCTGTATAGAAAAAGGAGTACATGGAGACTTTTTTATATTTACCAGATAAAATTGTAAAAGTAAGGATCAATATGGCGAACATGCACTGTTTAGTTTATTTATTATAGACTGAAATTTTGTCTAAGTCATGTACTAATACGAGCGAGGACAATTGAAATAATTTTGAAAAAGAATGGGATGAACGTTTAACTTGTCAAAAACTATACTCAAATATGTATATAACCAAGTGGAACATAAAGGACGCTGACGCCGATCGTGCACAAAAATTTTCTTCGCAATGATATGGAATAATTAAAACGATAACTTGAGCATAGATTGGAGGCTTTTGAGATGTAGGTTTGGCGACGGATGGAGAAGGTGAGGTGGACAGAGAGACAAACAAATGAAGAAGTTTTGAGTATGGTGGGGGGGAGGAGAGGCCTTTGCTGCGAAAGATTTAAAAAAAATGGATGGAATGGGTTGTTGAAGGTTGTAAAGGAGGGTAGAATGTTGGGTATGCGGGGAAGGGGTAGGAAGAGTATAGGGATTTTGGACCGAATGATAGGGGGTAGGAATTACGTAGATTTGAAGAGGGATTATAGTTAGATGTAATGCTGCCAACCAAAGCTAATGCTTAGGTTACCCTTCATCCAAACGATAAAGGAAATTTTGTGGGGGGATGTAAATATTTAGGCATATTGATTGTAGGTAAATATAAATTTTGTTGGCTTCACAGGAAATTTATTGTAACACTACCGGTTTCGTCAAATAGTTGACATCATCAGACCTGATGGTGCAAATTATTTGACGAAACCGTATTATAATAAAGTCCCTGTGAAACCAAATAAGTTTTTGTAAGATTAAGTATATTACCGGCGAACGATTCCGATGAAATCTCGAGATTTCTACCGGGTTATGGTATCGGCTCCAGATCTAGCTGTCATCGTTTCAATAGCTGGCTCCGCCGTAGATCTATGAACTGATCTGAGAACGATGGCAAAGTCAGCCGTAGAGACGTTGGCCCTAAATCTTCAGCCGATACTCGAAACAGGTGGAAAACCCGAGAAGACTTCACCAGAACAAAATTTTTATTTACCTACAACCATAATGTGGTTTCACAAAGACAAGCATGAATAGATCTAATTCACTTTATGTGTGTTGAGGCTGTGTTGACAGTAAGTCAACATGCCAGCCTCACTTCCCGATTTCACCTTACCAATTCGTAAGATAACATCAAATTTTAATTTTAAAATCATAATTTAGTTCACCCTGTACATTACGAAGTTTAATGAGTCCATTTTATTAGTAATATTATAATTAACTAATTGTTACTTTTCAAATATTTCCCTTAGCTTTAATATGAAAAGTATCTCATTCATCATGCGTCGAATTAATTCAGGGTACGTAAGAATTCACGCCAAACACAACAAATTTCTCATTATAGGATAAAAATGTATAATTACCATGACATGGATTCGATCACATCCACCAATTATGACTGCCATTGGTAGCAGAAACCAAAATGCCCAAAGTACGGTCGAAATGATGTAGTCGTAAGAGAAAAAATACCCAATGCCGTCGTTTATTCTGAGAATGGTGAAGTAGAGGATGAAAGTGAGATTGAAGAGATTTATCTGCGTGAGCACTACCACAGGGATTCCGTAAACACCGTTCACGTTTTTCGACACTCGGAATATTGCGTTCTGCATCTCACTCCACTGTCTCACCGCTGTCAGCAGCTTATGTCCCTTAGCAGCACCAGGTGGTGTCACTGTCCTCTTTGGTTTCCAACTTGACGCGGTGACTTCTCGTATGTGCTCGCTCAGGGCGTATTGTAGCTCATAAGTCACCTCAACAATTTTATGCATTAACATCCAGAGGCATATGCAAATCATGGACCAGAAAGAGAGGTTAGACAGGTAAATGATGAAGATAAAGTCAGTCTCGGGTTTACGCAGTACCCTTATGAAATTGTTAACGCACTGGACGACTACCCAAATTATTATTAGCAAGTGTTTGTCATACAATTTTCTCCTTCTGAAATATTCTTTTCTATAGCCCACCCTTCGAAGAATGCTAAAACATTTTGAAAAATCCTTGAAAATATTTTTTATCCTGTCCTGTGACTTTGAAACTCGATACCCGGTTAGTGAAAGGGCAATCACTCCAAATTCGCTCCAAAAGAAATTCAAAGTTGAGTTCAAGAAATCGGTGGAGAAAACAGGTCGAAAATCCACAAGCAATAAGATCACGACAGTGACGGAAAAGCTTAGAAGGACCCTGAAAACGTAATTTCGAAAATAATGGTAGCAGCCGTTAATGTGATTTCTTTTCGACTTGGCAGGAGCCAGTCCCAGGGTCCTATTAATTGATAAAACAACTCCAAAAGATTGTTCTACTCCCACGGGGGCACTGTCGTCTGGATGCTGCGACATATTATTCACATATCTATATGGAAAATGAATGAAGTAATATAAATTTTTAGAACAGAAGTGTCTTTTGTGTTACAGCGTCTCAGCTCGTATTAATTAGGTAAAATTCGCTTCCATGAAGGAAAAGGTATTCTGAAATTTCAATTGCATTGTAATTCAAACACGGATCAATTCCATTTTTTCCTCTGTGATTCACTAGTATGTCTTTTTCTTAGAAGCAGATGGTTAAGGATAAAGCCTCATCCGAATAATAGATACGTCGGGTGACAATTGTTGTCATAGATGTTAACTTAGCTACGATTAATATCACGAACAATTATTTATCATGCAACAACGAACACATACCTACTCCTCACTTACATTTTTCACGTTAGAGTTTAAATATTTAATTTCGTCACACACCATATTGCCACCTTTGCAATTTAGTTTTAAATTTTTTATCAATTCCATATCACTCTGAATATATTTTTCCGACAACCGACGTCATTATATTTGGTAAATGCCTGGCAGATTTGCACTTTAGCCCTTTACCTTTTTACGAATCTACCGATTATGAATTTACAATATATTTTTTATTTCAAAACCAATAACAAGGTTAATAGTACACCATTACCATTTATAATAAATACTATTTATATGCCCAAGAAAAAATAACTACTATTAGGAAAGTGGAAAGGAACTATCTAGGAATTAACGTGTACTCGAATCCACTAATAGTATTAGGATAACGAATGAATTTCTTAGAAAGATGTTACAGTATGTGTGAGTAGGCTCCTATAATTGAGACGGTCAAACGTATGCCAATGCCTATTGATAAAAAAATACAATGTCAAAAATGCGAACTGATACAATTTCGCAAAAAAGTTAAAAAAATCTAATCTCTCAGTGAAATGTATACACTGCTCAATCGTACAGCTTGAGAAGTATACATATTTCATTTTAACGGAACTGTCGTAATAGTGCTTCGCGCTAAGAAGGACGTGACTGTAATTTCATTTTTCCGTCAATATATTTATTCCATGTGAAAGATGCCTCATAAAAAATTCACTTTAGGAGGGAGGGTACGAGAGTGTATTAAAAATGAATTTGAAAAAATAGGTCGGTTGTTGCATACACGATTCTCCTACATGAACGATTCTCCTTTCCTATTCATCTCACATATAGCTTCCCCTTTCAGGCACGCAACAAGTTACCCTCATTTACTGTCACCTGCAACTTTAAAGTTAAGAATAAGGTGAAGAAAGAAGAAGGAAGAAGAGAATATTTTTTTAAGAAATATATCCTTTCACTAATATAAGAGACCGATTTTTCTCTCGTGAAGACGTTCTCTCAGTCTTTCGCCCTTCACGACTTTATGAGCCATATCTCGATCCTTTTCGAGTCTGGAAATTTTCCCAATGGTAGATAGCAATTCCAGGAAGAAAGGATTTTGAATTGTTTCAAACATATTAGTCTACACATAGATACCAAGGAACATTCCTGGCCCTTTCGTGTCTAACGCCGTGTTAACCTGATGGATTGCCTCGAGTGTATGGGACCATCATGAGACAGGATCAGTGTTGGAATGGATCAAGTGCAGCGTAGAGCAGCTAGATTTGTGAAAGGTTGTTATGATCAACGCAGCAGCGTTACAAGCTTAATGGAAAAGGTAGGTTGGGAAACACTCGCCGAGCGAAGGTTTAAGTACAGGTTAATTTTTTTAGGCAGATTTCAGGAGAATCATTTCAACGATGAGATCACAAATATATTACAGGCACCGACATTCTACGGTAGATTAGATCACGTACATAAAATCAGAGAGTTAGGATGCCGAACAG
>WURS02341903.1:0-17865 GCA_011762765.2 Rhinocypha anisoptera
CGCTGTCGAAGGCGGTGTATCCGCCGAAACGTCCGAAACAATTCCTATAAATATAAAAATACATATATATATATATGTATATATTATATATACATATAATATATACACACATATACTTTTGCATTTGTACATTCAAAATTATTCGTCACGCAAGCAACTGCTTACATGAAAAACATTCAGTAACAGAAAAATATTCAATTCATGCGGAGACAATGTTATCAGTATATAATACTTTAGCAATATAACTACAAAATAGGCATACTAGATACCCATTCTAATCATCCTAATAACAATTGCGATTATATCTATTTCATCTCTAATTGTACGAGGAAAAATATACATTTTAAATCTATCCATCCTACAGCTTAAAGAAAACAAATATAACAAACTTTGAATTTGTCAAATGTTGCGCTAGCTCAATATTTGTCCTAGGAAAAGCATATTCGAGAAATTTTTGGCATAGAAAATAAAAAGTTACTATTCATAATCAGGGGACTTGAAAATATCTTAAAAACAGCTGTATCCTACCTTATGTAAAATCCTTCTTCAACTCTCTATTCTATTCTGATAGAATTCCATGTAGATACCTATATCTTTCCTATCCCTAAACAAATAAGCAAACAAGATTTTTTTGTTTTCTTTCCTTTTTTATATCCTTTCCTTTTTGTATTAGTTTTCTTACATTCAATGGCAATCTTCAATGTTACGTCTCAGTACCCCTTCCATCCACCTTACCTTTCTTCCTTGAATTTCCCAATGCAATTGCCACTCCTACCTTATCATGTGTAAAACTTCTACTATTTTCATCCTATCTGTCCGCCTTCCCTTCTTAATTCTTCTCCACAGGGACATATCAAAAAACCTCCAATCTACGCTCATCATCCTTCCCTGAGAACCAAGTTTCGGACCCATATAAAATTATCCACAACAGTGTTTACTTCACACTTTTATTTACCTCTTTACTAAAGACCTCTGCTATAAATTCCGTTCTCCCTCCTTAAACTCTTCCTTCGCCGAAACGAATATTCTTCTAATTGTCTTTCCTCCTGGTTTGTTTTCGTCTAAAATATTTCCTAAACTGTTGTAATATCGCATTATTAAGAATTTTCACGGCTGTATCATTTGCATGTGACCCAGAACCATTGGTGAATCTCTTGGGCCCGCTTCATTAATTCCTTCGGCGATCTCCACACACTGGATCGAGCGGTGTGTGGAGACCACTCAATTATCGCTTTATTATTCAATTTCCATCAACAATCAATTGGTCTCCAAGAGGAACCATAATCATTGATTTTATGGATGATCAATTGTTTCTATTGGCCGACAATATCTGAAAATGTGACTCCTTTCTATCTCTCATTTGATGGAGGAGGTAGGCTATGGTGAAGAGCGAAATTATAGGCGAAAATCTGTTGATAAATTTGGTCGTTATTGTGCTAATTTATAGCAAGGGATAGTAGTGCTCCTCAAGTTTTCAATTGAGTTTCGTCATCAGTTTATCGATAATGACTATTCAGTTACAGTCATTGTGATGTCAACCCTCTTTTTCGTCCGCGGTGGCATAACAATAGCGAAACGATAGCGACATAAATGGATTCGAGCTCACAGAATCCCACGCGCCCGATTCTGTTGACGTGGTAGCCGTGACACTTTGACGTACTGATTTCCTTTTTTTTTTAAATATAAGGATAGGGACGAAGTGGAAGATCTTCGCGAACGACAGAGGCGCACACCTGTTCGTTGCGGCTGTTTCAAGGATGTATTCTCCCCTCGTCGCTTTGGAAGATGACGTCACGCCTTTGTTGTGTAAAATTCTTAAGGGACACTTCGGCGATTCGCTTTTTTAGTGCCCGTTGTAATTGGTTTGAAATGCGAACGAAAGGAGACAGAGCTTGTTGTCGACGCGAGGATTACATCATGGCGAGTTGTGTATTTCCATTGGTTATTTTGTAATTTCATTCGTGTGTTTATATATATATATATATATAATGTATATATATATGCAGGAATTATTACAGCTATCTTTCTGCAGGGGACTACGGCGGACTGCGCCATCAAGGAGTCCTAAATTATTGCTTATCAAAAGTTTGATTACTGTATATTTTTTCTATTATCACCATTTCCCTTTTAGATCACTTGGGTGCTTAATAGTTACTCATTTTTACATTTACTCTTTTAAGAGTAAATGTTATTTGCTTAAGACAGAAGTCGTGTATATTTTGAAAGACGGAGACTTGGTTTCAGGATTCATAAAAAAATCCACATTCTCACCTGAGGTAGCTCTTTCCGGAGGAACTCTTAGGAGGACTCTCACCAGAGGAAGTTATCCCAAGCTTTACTTGGTGTAAATTATCCTTTGACGAAGAGAAGAGGTCGACTTTTGGCAGTTATCCAGAAAGTTTTTATTTAATTCCTACGTTTCCTCATAATAAGCTGAAACTAAGGTCGTGATAAATAAAAAAATTCCTTGGAATTTCCAAAAGTATAACTTGTTTCCTCCTCATACCAGAAAACCTCTCATTAAAAGAACAAGAAGAAAGTAGGTATTAGTCTTACTGAGGGAATTAGTTTTTGAATCGGAGGGTGGAGGGGTTGAGGTTCAACAAGAATCCCATGGTCCACGGCTCTTTGTTTTTGATGAGGCCCTGCCATGTGTCTCATTTCCACGCCCACCGGTTTTTTATTCCGTATTTCCACGAACCGTCCCACCCATCGCACGTGCGGGGGTCGAATAACTTCCTACTCCTTCGCATTATCCTCCTCGACGACTGCGCATATGTCTTCCGTCAATCCGCCACCATCGATCGCCGTCGCGATGCGACAGAAGAGAAGAGGACTTGGTCGCGGCTTCTCCTCCCACGGCGTTCTCCGCTGGCGTCTCCTCCTTCCGCCCACACATCCTCCCCGGGCGGCCACTCTGGGGCCTTCCGATTTCATCATTACTCTAGTCATTCTGTTTTCTCGTATGAGTCCAGAGATCCCTTCCCCCCACCCCCTCCCCCCCCACGACCGCGTGAGTAAGGGAAGTTGTTGTTTAGTATTCTATACCAAGAAGATGAGGGTTCTCGATGGGATTATGGAACACCGTCGCAAGAAGATGGGGGAACATATCCTTTTTCCAGTAATATTGTCTATGACATGAGGAAGCTTATCAAAAGCAAACTGCGAGGATGAATTTAATCATTTCAGACTTCACTTCCTGGAAGTTTCTAATATCTATAGCAGACAAAGAATAATGCACTTTTCCAAAAAAATTTATTTGCGCTAATACACATTTCACAGTGATACGGAAACGTCAGAATCGGAGAGAGTATGGCGTGTCACGGTGAAACGCTGAATACCGCAAATAAAATCTCTGGAAAAGTACATTACATATTCTTTGTCTGTTATGGATAAATGTTATGGATAAAAGTTTACCTTTCTAGGGATGTCAGACACGAGATGTAGAAACCACAGGGTAGAGTATGTATAGAAACAATGGCAATGTGATGATATGCAGAAGAATATTGAAAATGTAATGGATAGACAGCATAACCGATGCGCGCCGTCCGTCCCCGTCGATAATTTCTTAGTGCAACTGCGCGAATGAATATCGTGTATTGGCCTCCGCCCTTGACACGGAGAATTTGAAATGAAGGGACTGCAGCAGTAGCATTTCCGTTCGCATGAATCGGTTCTTTTTTCCTCCTTTTCTCGGGGAGGCTCCCACAGCGATGACCCCACTGCGATCCGCGACCATCAGCTCGAGTAGCAGTAGTATATTTTTTAATAGGGTGCGGCTACGGCTCTCGTCATTTGACACCTCTCCGCTTCAAAAGAAAAACAAAATCGGACGGACGCTACACCCATCTCCTTAGGCGGGGACTCGAACCCGCGACCTTTGGGTAAGCCTGCGAGCGCCCCCTAACCCCGCCGGAAAACAATCCCCTCGAAAGAGGTCAAGCGGAGTGTAATCAGGTGGATGGCGACCGCATGCTGTTCGCGGTTGTCTTGCGTGGACTTGCTTTCTAAGCCGATTTGTGTGTGTGTGCTTGTGTTTGAGGGGACAAAAAGGTTGAGATGACGGGGAACCTCCGTGGGAATCGCCGTTGGGGGAAACTTTCGCGGGGCGTCTCTCTCGGGAAGAAATCTCGAAGATCACCGCAGAAAGACCCGTGGAAGGATTTTCGAGGTCACCCACTCGTGGGACGATTGGCAAGAAATGAAGACGGTGAAGGGGGAGAGAGAGAGGACAACCCTGTGCACTCCTGTTCCCCCCCTTCTTCTTCTCTCTGCTTATTAGGAAAGTAATACCCATCTGTCAGTTAGAGATTGGGATTCCGTAAACAAACTCGTATATGTGCTGAATATTGCAATCGTTCGATTTTTTTCCCGAATTGATGATATCAATAATCTCGACCTCTATACGTATGTGCATGGCACCTATTAAGTCCGTCACTACCATTACACGACTTCTCAACCTTAAAAGAGTAATCACTGTTGTTGCGATGTTTGCAACAGATCTGACTGACTGGGATCTAACATGAAGCAGATATGTTTCAGTCTCATGATTGATCGTCATCTCATCGAATTGATAATATCAATCGGATCGGTTATTAAACTGAAGGTACAATTCAAGCAGGTGACTTACAGTAATATTGATATCCTTACCAAGTGCTATTCACTCATCCGCTTGTCCTCATTTTCGCAACCGTGTTTGCAATAATGTTCATTGGCGGAAACAGATGCGTCTGTAATTGAGGACTTAGACTTGGATGCTGGAATTCTTGACGGATCGGTTTCTTGATCGTATCGAAAATTCGAAAGACTCGATCTGATTTGAATATCGAATCAGTCGGTCTCTCAAATGGCACTACTCAAAGGGAGACACTCTCATTTAAATGAACCATATATCAATCGTCAAAATGGGGTTATCTGTCATATAAGGGTGCCTACATTGAAATGAGGACAATCACTTTCAGCTACCCGAGACTTGGGTCTTCAGCGGCAATATTGTTTTGGTGTCATTACAACGGTGGAACCAGTTAGAGACTTAATCGAGTGGAGCCAGTTTTAGTGCCTATAGAGCTACGTACCCCATTTAGAGATTGAAGTGTGACGTCACGGGTAGTCGGCACACAAACTGGAGTGCCGGGCAAAGATGCGTGCGGAAGAAACAACGAATAAACACCAGGAAGGTACGCTGACGTCGTCGTGCCTCTCGAGGCAGATGGTACGATGCACGGAAAGAAGGGAGGCGAGCCATTCCACGCTATCGAAAAGTCCCTGAGATAATAGCCAAGACCACTGAATGATTTCTCGAACCTTCGAGGCGGTAAAAAAATATTTTCTGCACAACGTAGAAGATTATCAGCAATCTATACTTAGTGAAAGTTACATATTATGTTGATCAGGACTGAGTGAGTGAAGCTGGCCGGAATCAGAGTGAGTACGGCTGACTCAAAGGTCGCGAGTTCGAATCCTACCCAGGGAATGTATGTTGTGTTTGTCTATAACTAATTTTACTGGATGGCTGGCGTCAGCAAGAACATGCGGGCGTGATAAATGTGTAACAAATTCGATTTAAAAAGTGACCCAAAAGTTATGGGAAAAGTAACGGAAGAAAAAAACAGAATGAAGTCTGCGTACGAGAGCGAACTACTGAGATTTGGTTTCCGTTATAATTCTTCGCTAGTGAAGCTCAGGAAAAAATAACGACAAAGAACTTTTAATTTAATTGAAAACAACTACAATAATAGAACAGGAGGTTTGTCACGTGATAGGTCATGGAGGAGCTCACATTGTATCCACACGTATACACGCTGTCAAAGGTCATTTTAACTGCGGAAGAACGGAGGGGGGTTGTTATATTCATTTCCCCATGCAACATTAATGGCTTCCCAGGGATTTTCAATACAAAGAAAACCACAAAATGTTTGAGTTAATTGGAGGGGGTGTCTACAGGCGTCACAAGGTTTTTAGCCCTAATTTCCCTGTTCCACTGCCGAGATCATCGCCTTAGCCCGATAAAAGTAGAAACACTATAAGAATTTTATTTTTGAGAAAAACCTTAACAGCATAAAGGAAACCATTATAAAAAAATGCAGAATCTCTTAAATACTTGGGTGCTGCTTCACGGTACGTCACCTGCTCTGCGGCCAATGTATTTGGGAAATTTTCGAAATAGTAAATAAAAAGTTAAGAATCATAAAAGAGTACTTGGGAAATGTAATGAGAGGGAAAAATATCACTGTTATTTTACTAGGTAGGGCCCACCTAGAATCTATTGCAAGTATATGGGACCCTCAAGTGGTAGGATACATTTTGGATTTAGATCAAGTGAAAAGTAGATCAGCTAGTTGTGTAAAAAGTTGTTAAGATCAAATTGGCAGTGTAACGGTGTTATTGAAGGAATTTGGTTGGGATCCTCTCATTGAACGCATAAAGGTTAAATTTGCCGTGCAAATTTGAGATGGTCTACTTTTCCGAAGATGTTAAAAACAGCACAAACCCCGTCAAACATAAAATCTAGGAGATAGACTCTACAAAGCATAGATTTAAAATTTAATTTTGAAACACGTACGATTTGAGAACAAATTAATAGCAAGCATGAAGAGGACAATCACGATAGGTTGTGTATTTCGTAGTTATCATGCATACGTTTTAAAATTCCTGTAATTCATTTTATTGCTTCCGCATGGATAGATAAACAATTAGAGGCACTGAATGTTTCTGCACGAAAGTGGTTGATTACGTGATGGATATTTCTGCATATGTGTATGTGTGAATGCACGCACGTCGTGGACTCACCCCTTCACACGTTCTTGAGGTGGTCTGCGGTGTATTTCATAGACGAAGGTGTGTATTAGTATGCTAGCAATAGTAGCACACCGAAAGCAACGCACCGCGCCTCTTTAACACTTTGAGGTCACTATCACCCACGTAGCCAGTCAGTTTCCGTGTTTATTTTCTCCAATGCCCACGGTGCTCCATTCCCTCCCCACCCCGCTTACTCACATCCACCCCTCCTCCCCTAAGGCGATGACGTCCTCTTTGTTCTCTGGTTGAAAATCTTTCGGGTGCTCAGTGGTGCACGTCTTAAGGGGGATAGGAGGGAGCGAGGGAGGGAGGGAGGGCAGGGGGTTGCCACGGACGCCGCCTGGATCGTCTCCTCAGCCTCAATATCAAGGGCGTCATCAGACGGATCGCGCCTCTTCGGAAAGCATTGAATCACGGCACGGCAAACATAAGTTTTTCGTCAGCAGAAACAGAATCACCGTCGCGGTGGCTGCGTCCGACCCCTCCATTCGTCTGGTCACGTAGTGCAGGGCAAACTTCAGTCCAGAAACGTTTTGATTACAGATTGGATTTCCAATAATATAATAAGAAAACAAACGTAGGAAACCAGCCCGATATTTTGAAGTTTCTACCGTGGTCACGAACGAGCGGAAAAAAATGTAAACGTCGGCGATGCCTCGGGAAAGGAAGGGAAGCCGTAGACGTAAGTGCGCTCATCTAGCGTCTTGAACCGTCGTTTAAGCAAACTCAATAGGCACAAGTGGCAATGCATTCTTCGATGGTTCGCGAGGTTGGGTTGAATCAGACCGATTCATTCGGTGAATTTTGAGCTCTGCTCGCGCGATTGGGACAGTGGCCCGTCGTCTAACATGTTCTGCTAGTTGACGAGATGTCTTAAACACCACGGTCGCGGTTCCCTTGAGTCGATCGAAAAAGATGATTGGCTCCCATTATAATGTTGACTATTTGCATAATACCAGTGTTGCTTAGGGATGATCAGGAGTCGATTGGGTGAGCCTGGTGTGTAGCGCGCTCACCGACTAACCCAAAGGTCGCGGGTTCGAATCCCGCCCAGGGTATGGGTGTTGTGTTTGTCCAGATGGGTTTTTTTCTATGACTGGAAGAGGTGCGAAATGACCATAATCGTTGATACATCCTATAAACGAAAATATTACTACGATAATCACGACCGTAGGAACTGAATTGCCATACCTTTAAATCTTAATTAAAAGTGAGTGGCAAAAATATCAAGAGTAAACGGGATGCCTAAGAGGGTTCTCGAAGAATGTAAGTGGTATGGGTACATACACGAAGTGATATGAAAAACTTAACTGATCTCTGAACGCCTTAAACGCAATTAAATTGTCGGTCCATGGATGTTGACCGGAGGGTCATCTAGGACATTTGTTGTGAGCTTCTCGCTATGGACCGCGCAATCGTATACTGTGTCATTGCACCAATCGCATTCCCTCCTCCTCCCCCTAGCCTGTCTCTGTCAAACTCGAAGCCCGTTTTGCCCGGATTGCCAATGTTCCACGAACGGGATTGCGTCCAGGGCACGCGCCACCTATCGCTCGCGACGCGGAGGTCACCGAGAGGCGTGCCTCTGGACGAGCGACAGCAAGTGCATGTCGCCGCCTTCGTTCGATCGCTAATCTTCGAAGGTGTGTGCGTGCTCGTCATGTTTTAGGGTCATGGGCCCCGTGATGGGTAGGGATTGACGCGTGCCCCTCTTGACATCCATCGTAAGACGTTTCCAGATTCCCAAGACCGCACTGCCGCTCCTTATCATCCCACAAGGATGACCGGCAGCATGATACGCCCGAATTTGCGAATCCTAGTTCCTCGAAGAAGAAAGACGAGTGCAGATTGGAAGATTTTGAGATCCGTGGCCGCGGGGAAGGGCGGAGAGAAATAAAAGTGGATGCCGAGAGAGGGAGAAAAACTGTAATATGTTGGCCATGGTATAGGGAAAGGGAGAGGCGGTTGTTGTGTTGGGGGGCATCCGATAAAAGGTTGGAAAAACGGACGGAAGATGGGTGGAAACTCCATGGTCTAATAGGTTGCTGAAGAAGTCAATTTGGTATGTAGAACGTTGGGTATACTAGGCAGAGAGAGAGGAAAATAATAGGAATTGAAATTAGAATGATGATGACTAGGAAAGAAATAGAGATGAAGATGGATCTTATCATAGGAAGCAGTGATTTAAGATAGAGCGATGCCGGGTAGGAAGAGTGTGAAGGTAAGAGGACTTTACCATAGGTGGGGCACGTTGTATTTTTTTAGCTGACCAAAAACATACCCTTCGTGATCTTAGACGCATTCGAAATCCATCGTCATCGACCTTACTCATTTCGCAGCGAATAAATGAAAAAAAGTCAATAAATCGATAATCGTGTTAGGAAGGAATTGCGTAGTTCTGGCATGTTGTTGTGTGGAGGAATTCGAACATTTTAATGATAGGGAAATGGTATTACCAGTGGAAATTTGCCACATCCTTATCATTAAACTGTCGTATTAGAAGTCGATTCTAATCATGTATCGCTGCTTTAAGGAGGAAAATTTGGCTTTTACTGTAGTGGCTCGTTTAATGCCTAATTGTCTAGCGATATTGAACATCTCCAACGCGAGTCAATTCATTGCTCCAAAAAAGCTGTGCTCATAACGGTATAATTATTACCATTATCATACTTAGGAGCTTGACAATAAGATTTTGACGTTAGAGTTATAATCGCGATGCAAATTTTACACATATAGATGTTCTCTTGAGATGATTAATTTTTTCAGAGTTTTTCTTATTTATTTGGCTAAAATTATCATTATTAATTTCTTTTTAAGCTTCATTTTTGCTCAGCTTCTTACGTTTCCTTTACCTTGCGACTAACATTGCACTATCATGTTTGAAAAACCATCATTTAAAAGAAATCACCTTCGACATTTTAAATAGTTTTCCGGATCCTTTGAAAATCCTAATTCCGATTGGTACACTTCCCCGCTAATAACGATGATGAAGATTATGGCGTTATTTTTATTTTCGCTTAAAGCCTGACCACGAGAGTTTTTGAGGCAGGAACAGCTTGATCACTCTAGTTGGTCGATGGTCGATTCAAAGCGAACTCGGAGGAGAGGAGAGGTAGGAGTGACCCTGTGAGGCGTCCCGGAAATCTTCGGAGGGTGTGCGGGGGGGAGGGGGGGGGGGTGTATGAGGAAGACAGCCGTGAAGTTTTATCGAGTTCGGAAAGAGTTGAACAAAACGGAATTGGGCCCAGGGGTTTGGAGAAACACGGTCCTCCCGGGAGTAATCAATTCATCGGTCCAAATCCTGGATTTGGAATTGGAATCCAAGTGCCCGCATTATATCGTAGGATATACGTAGAAAGAAGTGGGTATAAAAGATATAACAAAAAATGACGATTTGCGTAGTTTCAATGACAACAATTTTCGGCCACAGTCCTCGTCATGTCACCTTCCGACACAGTTTCTTTCGTGCCTTAAACATAGACATCTCTTATTCCTCTTTTCTTTGTACGCCTGCTTATTTTTTCACGGGTTTCACGACGTCCCGGAATTTGCCAAGGAGAAGAAGTGGACTCCCGAATACGAAACGTGGAATGGGTGGTGGGAAAGGTGCAGGTGCCGGAGGAAAGTGCATTATTTTTAAGGCCTTGGAAATGGAGAGGGAAAATGTTAAGATTTAGGCAGTGGTAGATTCTTCTCCATTTCTCCTCTTGGTTCCGTCCTCTTTTAAAAAGAAATCCTTTACGATCAGTGTATCTACCGATGGGGTGACTATCATTTCATAGAAAGAACTTACGCTTGCATGCACGTCATGGAATCGCTGAGAATTCCCTAAATTAGTCCCGCATAAATGGAGTGTTAATTTATCAGTGAATGCTTGTTCATAAAAATAATTTTTTGCGATGAAAATATTAATGCATGTGTTCACTAGGGAATGCTTGCCTGACATGAAATCACTATCTTCCACAAGCCCTGGCGGCGGATCGCAGGGTATTTTGTAGATGCAAGGTTTCAACCACCAGAAAGCGATGGTTGTCGAGTTTATTTAAAAAAGAGAGAATCGTACCGTGATGACACTCTAGTCGAGTTTTGAGACAGACCACGTGACTGCTTTCCTACACTTGAGCAGTAGTAACCAGGAGAGGACAGCTTTTTCTGTTCCCCTTCGATTAACTAATCTTTTAATTGAGAATTAGATGTGCGTAAACTCGGTAATCCGTCTGATGTCACCAAGAAGTTTGTAAATTTCCGGCCAACATTTAAAAGATTCAGACCTCAGATTCGAAATAAGTGTATTTACTGGCCAAATGATCTGTATTTAACAGTGAGCTGTTGTTAGACATATATTTCCACCTTCGACTAAGGTAATATGCCTTATAAGTGATTGAATTATTTATTTTATTTCATCATAGTAAGTCAATTGTTCCCAGAAAAAGCCACCAAAAATATGGCCTCCACGATAATAGTAAAAAGGCAGGAGCAGTTTCTCCTTCTTATTAGTTTAGGTGCCTTCCTACAACAGGAGTAGACCAAACAAATTTGTCTGGTAACAGTTACTACTACAGATGTAGCACAGCTATGCGAAAAAATATGATGCATTGATTATCTCCAGGAGCCACTGCTCAACCATACATTTATTATCTTATTTTATATATCTTTTGAGAGATGATGCACTGAAATCGATTATTGTTATTTCCATATGTCTAGGTTTATTATTCTAGCTTAAACGGACCCATTCGGGTACGCAACATTCGCATCTTAGGTTCCGAAATCTAGCTTTCCTTCCCTTGGTACCAAGGACTGGAGTTTGGAAAACTTGACGTTTTCTCTATCGTCCACCGTTCTGACTATGTAGATTGTGCCATTTCAACAATATCTTTACGTTGGATTGAGAAATTTTGTGAAATGACGTTGCAGAAGGTCTACTGGGTTCTCTTAAGGGTGAATTTACCAGGCGAGGAGACAGTTTTTCTGGCACTACAGCAGGCCTCTCCAACCCACGGGTGCTGAAATCCACCGGTGCACTTCTGGCTCGAGGTAGCCGACTGAAACGCCGGCGAAACTGTCACTCACCAGACTGTAAGCCTTAAGTTTCCTGTCACTTTGCCCTAAAATTTTCCCCTGACCTTTTGCTGAAGTTTTTCCCTGTGATGGACGGATAGTGGGGAAAGGGGCATTCCCCTGATTCCTCAAGAGTCCTCCGCCCCCCCTCCCGGTAGGAATACTCTCACTCACCAGATAGCAGTCGATGGGTTTCTCCCGGGTCCTTCCGTACGCCCTCTGTAGTTTGGTGGCTCTGAGGGCGTGGGCGATATGTAGGGCGCTGGCATCGAACCTCCCGTACTGGTACTCGCCCAGGCCCGACGAGTTTTGCACCACATGGTGGGAGCCGTTGGAGTTGTTGCTCGTGTTGAGGCCACCACTGCCGTTTCCATGGTAGTACTGGTTGTTGAGCTGCGGAATGGAAATGGACAAAAACAAATGAGTCATCGACGGCAATGCTAAAGCTCCACAAAAATACAAATAATGCAACAGTAATACGAGAATGGTACAACACAACAATATGCCCGTACGTGGCTACTATGACTGTTTAGAATGTTCCACGGGATGTTCCACATATAGAACTCAACTCCGGCCCAAAAACTATGAAAACAGAGCATTTTAAAACCATTCATATACCAGGGTAATTGTAGTTTGGTTTAGTCGATCAATTGTTGAGTACGAACTGAAGTGTCTAGTGCAAACATAGAGCCAAAGTGGAAAACCCGTACTCCTCATCGTCCCCAATTAAAAGAGTTTCACCCAGGTATATGGAATACAGCGATTTTAACAGTGAAATGTTTAGGGATTAGAGTTGGTTACTGGATATGCGTTGCACGTATTCAGGAGATGACAAAATTACTTATATCAATTTTTGGTACAAAAATTTAACTCGGACATCCTGTTTCGGTAAGCCTCCAGGGAAAAAACTGCCTTCAACGGAAGAAATAACTAGGAAATGCCTATATATAAATACCTAGTTTGTTCCAACGTTATAAGTTGAACATAAGAAGTAATACTTAGGTTATTACTTCTATAAAACATTAAACTGATTATTTTCTATAGTTTAAATACCCTGTACACTCATGTATATTTCGGGTTCGGGACCAATTTTTGGGAAAAAAATTAAGGGATTAAACATGAAAAAGTAGTAACTTCAATAGTATAAAATATAGACCCGAATTTTAATAGACAATCATTTGAAGTTAAAAATACATGTAGAAAAAAACAGGAAGTCTACATCTGTTGAAAATGGGATCACTGGCTATAAGCTTGGACTGTCATTTTCAAAATATCGTAAAGAATAGTGTCAAAGGGTCCTCGAGTATAGAAATCTAAGCTTGAGCTATACGATTACAGACGTTAAATCATCATAAGCCATCAGTCCCGAATCTTCATCTCACTTTGATGAATCAGCGGAGGAAATAATTACGGAAAGGGGAATTATACGGGTGCATCAGAATACTGATTATATTCCTGTGACGAATCCCCCTCCAGATCTCTTAGATTGGCTGTGCATGTCCCACACCTGACAACATTTTTGGGGGTTAGGTGGGAGATGGGACTATATAGTCTGAATATCTCGCTCCAATAACGGCAGATAATTATTATGTCATCGCTGTCCGTTCTCTTCGTCACATTTTTACAAAGTAACAGTTTCAAATCCCGCATTTTCCCCTGAGTGACCCAAACAACACCAGTTTCACTCCAAAATGTCATCCTTTATGATAAACGAATCCCTCAGGCTAATGTACGGAGTCTACGAATTCGATCATTTTATAACTTGCTTATGCAGACGATGCTTCTTTCGAATATCTTTCTTCCCAGCGTTCTATTTTTGTAACAGAACCTTCTCACTCCTGGAAAGGCCAATGCCTACCCGGAATGGGACTGAGGAAATAAATTATGGCAGGGATGGGTCATAAAAACGCGATCCCAATAAACGGGGTCAATAATGCTACAACGAATTATTGACTGCCGGAGTCAATTAAATTTACAAACTATAAATTGTCCGTGTCAGAACGAAAACAAAAGGTAAAAAAACAAAAGATAGATACAACAGAGACAGTAGAGGACACATTATATTTCCGCATACAAAATACTAATCAAGTAATTCAATGAATTGTTACATCGAGTCGTATAGTCGCACTGTGATTGTTTCGTAAATAGGATTCCTGAGCTACCTTGGAGTGCAAGTGGAATAGTGGATCTTCACGAGTCAACTCTTCCGCTCGAGGGAGAAGGGTGACTCTCGCGGAAACCGGAAGTAACGAGCACTTACGGTCACGCGACGAGTGACAGTTTCCGGCGCCGATCCTTCGGGTATCAGACGGATAGGCGACTGGGTGGAACAGTTGAGACGTGAAGGACGGACGGAGAATGGGAGAAGGAGAGAAGAAGGGTTCTTAATATGGAAAAAAATTTTTTTTTCAGAAAAAAGAGGCAGCTTAGAAATTATTTCCCTCTTTTGTTTCTGCGGGGCATTTTTGCACTTGACACGCCATGATCAAATTGTCATTGAAGGTCATATCTCAAGAACCGGGAAAGTGATGAAGATTGATGAAAAACAAGTCATCCAGAAAGTCAAAAATTTTTTATACATTGTTTGTCATGTCATACAGTTTTGTCATCGCGGGAATTTATGACACCCCATGAATAATCAGAACTTATGACGATGTCGAGTGAAAATTATTTAGAGATAAACGATAATATACAGCGTAAGACAGAACTTGTTAACAAAGGTTGAGAAAATCTACTTTCTTTATTACTGCGAAGCAAAGAAATATATAATATTATATAGTCTATCAAAAAATTACTTCTAATTCATCGACTATTTCCAATCTATCATTCAAAGAATGGATGAAAAGAGAAGCAGCGTAAGCAGAAGGTGGTAAAGTGAATGAAAGCATAAGGAAGAAAGAAATATGTACAGACAGATGTATGCCAAGGGTAAAGACCTTGAGAAAGAGTTGATAGGAGAAGAAGACATACAGAGAACCTACGATGTACTAATGTCATATGCAATAAATGAGTGAATGATAAAAATTGCAAAAATATATAAGCAATGGAACGAATAACTATAATGAATTGTTTTATCCTCGTGAGATGATTTTATCTATACAATTACTCCACGTCAACGTGCATTCCCAGAGCGTTCTTTGTGAAATGGCATCGCGATTTGAAATTATGAGAAGTTCTTTTCTGGGCCAAACTTCGTGGATAACGTTGCCTCTTCGACGTTTTGGTACTCTTTAACGGAGGAAGGTTACTCATTACCCCAGGACGGCATATAGTTTTGAAATGCGGCGTGGTAGGACAAGGAGTGACCGGAAACGAACTCATTCATTTTGGTAAAAAACAATTGAAGAATGATTTTAACTGGTCATCTCTTGTTTATATCCCCCATACGCGTTAGTATTCTCCATCGGAGAACAAAGATATCCAAAGTTGGATCCAATTCCATTCCACTGTAAACAAAGTTGGGTGTCTGATGTCACCAACACACAGTTTTGGTGAAATCGGTCACGTAATCGACAATCACATCTCTCAAAATTAATTTATTATTGTTAAAATCAATCAATAATCATCAGAAAATCGTCTAAAAATGAAATTATTAGTGTTTATTATTGCTCACCGTGCAATTTATTCGCCGGTTATGTTAAATTTCTTCGTCCGAAAGCAAACTATGAGCACATCAGGATATGGCCGGCGATATAAATCAAGACTTAAGGCGATATCAGTCTCCTCGTTGACCTCGGAAACGGTCATCAATGCGACTTGGATTCCGATAGCCCTCCCCGAACAAACCTCATGAACCCGGAACTACTTCGTTTCGGGGGAAATGCGAGGATTCAAACGAAGAAAGAATGCGAGGAGAATTCTCCGGCGCTCCGTGCACGCTCTCCTTGAGTGGTCCCACCACTCCTTCATCGCCGGCGTGCCCCAGGAAATGCCTCTCCCCCACCCATCCAGACCATTGGAACGCGCGCACTTTTGACAATCGACTGATTTCATAGTATGCATTGAGGCTCAAGTTCCTCGCAAGATTCTTCAGCTTGCACGCAACGCTGCGAATGGTTGTGGGAGCACCAAGTTACGCATCAAGCAGGCGCTTGACGTGGAAATCTTTTCCTTTCATCCAACGAAATGTTCCGTGTGGTGAATAAAAACCTAGAAATAAAAGAAATCGTCTTCGGCTCTACTGTGTGGAACTCCTTCATCATGCACAGGATAAATAAAGCTTTGCAATTTCACAAAATTCCACTAGTTTATTAATACGTTTCGTTTACAAAGTATACGATACATTATTGGATCCTGATGATCAACTAATGGTGTTTACTATGTGAACGAAACCGGTCGTTATAAACCGTTATTATTTTTTGGAGTTGCAGAGTTTTATTTATCATTTGCATCCCGAGAAATAAAGTTATAAGAGTGCCAATACATACACAAACATCGTTTTATTTACATTTGGCCGTTACTCTAGGGCCGAGCTAATGTACTATTCCTACTTTTTCGTTTTTGTCCATTCCCTATTTAGTTATAAGGCCAAATATTCTATCTGGACCAACGAACTTTTAACAATACTTTTTTATCGATTTCCTGTTTCTATTTAGCAATAGAAACCGGAAAAGAGCAACAGTCGTAATTCCACCTGTCCTATTCCAAAGTCGACATTCCTCGGTTGAAAAACAATTAGGCACCGTTCACCTAATGCAAATTAATTCTCTCTGCATGGGGTCCGAATATATCGAAAGACATTCAAGGGAGGAACGATTCCTGGTGCAGTAGTCGTACTTCGCTTCGATTTTTTGTCCACTGTTTCGTCACCGTTTTTTTCTCTAGGCCATTCATAGGATTGTCGGCGATACAATTACGCCAAGAGTAGCTGTCGGCCAATTACACAAGAACTCGTAATATTGCTCGAGGCGTCTTCGAAAGCTCTCTCTCTTTTTGTCGAGAACGAGTACGGCGGCTGTAATTTTTTTTCTTCTCTAAGTGTACGGTTTCTCTCCCTCTGGGGGAAAAGAAGAATTATAGGGAGAAGCGAGAGTGCCAACCAATATTCGTCCAAATGGTTTTGCGTCTGAGATTGGGTATCTTAGGAATCAGTGAGGTGAGATGGCCCGAAGAAGGAGATTTTTGAAGTGATTCACTCAGAAAGATCACGGATTGAAATGTGGGAGTGAGCGTAATTCTGAGAAAGAGTGCGTCAATGAGAGAGTGAAGAACTATCTGCAATATAATGAAATGTTCGTTAAGGTTAATATAGCAAAAAAAGACACTTTACCCTCGATTGGTACAGTTATACATGCTCACAAGAGACCACCATATTTTTGTCCGCAACCGCAAGCTTTCGGCATTCATTTTTTTATTCTGACCGATTTTTCTATTATTTCATCGACTTTTTAAAAATCATTGATTCCTGGGGAGTGGTATGATTAACGAAATCTTCACGGTGCTAAAAAGATGGATGAAGTGATCCATTCTAATAAAATATTTTTTTTTTAATTTCGAACTGTTATAAAATGTGAAAGTTTTTTTTCATTCATGAAGTGATTTTGAAAAAAGGTGTGGAGAATGTACCAACAACGCCGAAATGACGTCATACCGAAAATCAGAAACAGGTTACCAAGTCACTAATTGAACATTTAGACCAGAACAGAACACCGCTTCTGCTTTGTCTCCTAGAAACCTTGAATAAATATTTTTTGAAGGAACATTAGTTCATACCATAGAAGGGGCGCGACGCTTCTCGCACGATAGCTCTTTGAAAACATAGTCTGAATGAATGAATATTTTAAATTCCCTGGGAATATTTTAAATCTCCTAAGGGCAAAAAAGAGGAAAATTACGAATTTGTTACACATAAATAGTTTCGCTACGGCAGCGACGCAGGAGTTTACCTTACCGTATAGATAAGCTATCGGGAGTATAAAATCACTTGCAATGTTGTCTCGATAAAAATAAAAGACTTTCGTAGAAATCTGGGCTCGCGAAGACGTTGGCAAGGACGTCCGCGACACACAT
>WURS02342013.1:0-17864 GCA_011762765.2 Rhinocypha anisoptera
TGAATTTCCACACGCGTCATGTGCTTAGTACTAGGTGAGCTCTACCCTCACTTAACATACCAACCTTCGGGTTGATCACTGTGGTTTTATATCAAATGTAACTGTTGTAACAACTTGATCGCCGGACAAATAAAATATTATTATTATTATAGTCTAGTTCTAAAGAAAACTTGGCAGTGATTTTAACATTACAAGCTGTAATGGTGTTCTTAAGGAGGCACAACCAGCCAGGACATTGCTGAGATGAATTTATTGTTCATCGTTCTACTTTTGAAATCTAAGGATTGGTTTATCTATAATATCACTCCCCACAGAAATTTGTGAATTGTAATCAAATCAAATAAAGGAGGCACAACCGGACATTGCTCAGCCCCCTGTATTGATCTTCCTCCTAAGTTTGCAGTTAGATGATTGGTTTAACTATTGAGCACCACCATAACATAATTCCCTCTTCAAATCCCCATACTTCCCACCACCTTTCATTCTATCCAAAATCCTTGTTCTTTTCCTATTTCTATCTCACTTACATTACATTCTACCCTCCGTTACAGCCTTCTCAACAACATATTGCCTCTGATTATCCTTTCTATCTTCACCTTTCCCCTGCCCTCTTTGGATTTCGTGCAACAATTGCCTCTCCTCCCTTACCATACTTAGCATCTTCTCATAAATGTTCTTCTCCGTCCACCTCAGTTTCTCCACCCTTCACCAAACCCCTATCTTAAAGAAGAGGACACAAAGGGAAAAGACAACAATAATTATATGCTTTGATGGACCTGTGCAGGCAAGAGAGTAACTGACCCCAGAGGAGAGGGCAAAGCAAGAAAGAAAAGAGGAGGGTGGAGTAGGGGGAGAGCACAAGAATTAGTGGGGAATGCTCACGCCAGGGATTTCAAACGTGCCCTTTATCCGATGAGATCAGTTCCCGAGTTTGGACATTAGTAGAGTTTGCGGAATCAGGGAGGGTTTCAATGATGGAATGAGAAAATCAAGAGTTGAATGAGGGTTTTTGGGAGATAGAATAGAGGTATAGAATGGGAGATTTTGTCATTTGTCCTCGATAATTAAAGGAGATTGCTAATGTGGTGATGCATTCACCAATGTAAAATGCAGAGCACAGGTTACAGGAAGTTGTACATGGTGTATATGGCTGGTTGTTGGGTAGCCATGGTATGAATATCACGAGAAGGGTGAAGGGGGTAGAAATAACAGGTTGAGGCTAAAATGTATTCAATGTTCTGGAATTTTATTTACTTTGGCTGGCCTCGATGGTGGCTGGGTAATGTCCTCATCTGCCAATCCATAGGTCCCAGTTTGAATTCTGGCTAGGTGCATTTTTTATTCTCCACCTATGGCCTGGATTTGTGTGTTTCATCCTTGTTATGAAAATTTCATTATACTGTCCACCGTAATTGGTCAGTCAGTGCTGTATGGGTAGTTTTAAAATAAATAAATTGCTCGTAAGAAACTTGTAAGGTATTAGACTCATTACAGCATCATAATAATCATTTTTGTTGCTGTTGTGTGGGGCATCCTTTTGCCCGACTTCTTACTTTGCATTAGTTTCAAAATCTCTGTTAACTCTCTTTTATCAAATTAAGGAGTCATAGCAGGTGTCACTTGGTGGAACTCTTTCATGATGATACATAATAAGTAAAACAAAAAAGTTTGCTGTTCAAAAAAAATTATGTTTTTGTGGTTTATTTTTCTTTTAAGTGAGTTTGAGTGTCGAAACCAGTCATGGTAAAAAATAATTTTTTTTGTAGAACGGCAAAGTTTTTTTGTTATACCCATTATCATCTTTTATTGAAATTTAATCTGAGAATTTATTTGTACTGTAATAACACAGGTTTACAAGATTTTATGGCATGGACTACAATATTAATTTCCAAAGCAATTTTGTGCACTGAACCCAAATCTGGCCACACAATTGCTCCATCATCTCAGGATTTGAAGATATTCTAACCTAAAAGTAAATAAATGACCATTTTAGGGAACTTTCAGGTCTGTGCTGCTGGCAGAGAAATTTAGCATACAAAAACAGTATTGCAGTCATAAATTACAACTCTTCCCCTTAAATTTTCACTTTTGAATGGCAGGATAGGTATTTTTCACCAATATATAGTAATCCTGAAATGATATTTATATTCAGCACACCAAATAGCCCTGATCATTACAAATTCCTTTCCATCCTTTTCCAATGTGGTTATGGTCATATTACGATTCATCCTATTTATTCTCATACATTTTTTGCAATTGCCAAGATGTTTCTGTTTCATTCTATAAGGCCATTAACTGAACATGAATCTATAATTTTTTTATTTAGCACCAACTTCAATATACAAATGTCTTGGTTAAATAAATTTATCCTTATGTTCCAAAATGGAAATTGAAGGGGGGGAGTTATATTACTACAATTGCCTGATTGATTTTGCATGGGAAATTTACCTGCCAGCCCCACTGACTGATCCCTGAAAATGCTCTACATAAGCCGTTTTAGCCCTCTTGCATCGGAATGCCTCTCAAAATCCTCATGTGATTAAGCAATTCGGAGGTCAGATTTTGGATTCAGTGTAACAAATTGCTATAGGAATGAATGTTTTAGTCCATGCTACATTCCATGCCATTCAATTTGTAAACCAGTGTAATTCCATATCATTTAAAAGATTTCTTAATAGCAGCATAGCCTATGTTTTCAAGTAAACCTGAATAAAGTCGATAATCTAAATAGTTATAGAATCTTAGGTGGATGCATGAAATTTGAGTCAACTGGTTTTTCCCCTTCAGCATATTTGCAGGCACTGCAGTTATTACCAATTTTGTGCTCATGCTGACATGGTTTCCTGCTGCCGTGATCATTGCTGAGAGGATGGTGGTGAAGCACAGTTGCTCACAGAAATGTGATCCTTGCTCTCGCATTACTACACAGAATTCGTTACTGTTTTTTCTTCGTGCATCCCTTGAGAAGTCATGCAGATTTATTGAGAATTGTGATAAAAGATTCAACATGCCTAAACACTGGGCATTGGTATGTGTAATCACCCTAGGAATAGTTGCACTGTTGTCAGTGGTTATAGCATCATATTATCCTGGACTCCATCCTCCTAATGAACGACAATTTCAACTTCTTCATGCTTCTCATGTATTTGAGAGATATCACCTTGTTATTAGGTAGGTAACAATTTTATTAACTTTCATTTTTATGTTATTATCATACTACCATCATTTCTAGAGACATTTTTTGCCAATATTCGAACCAAAGTTAATTTGAAAATATATGCCTGATTATGGTGTATTTTACTTACAACTGATAAGAACAATTGATCTTCAGTCAAATCAGATTTTGGTCCATAATAACATTGGTTAATAAATATACTTCTATATTTATGCCATTGTTTCTTTAACATTACCAGCAATTTCACATGCCAAATGGACTTGAGAATCAAGCCTCTATTACTATTTCAATCTTATTATTCAATATTATTATTATTAATCTGAAGATTAGTTGACTGGAGTCTGATTTTTCCTTTATTGCCTTTTCCAGATATTTATTCAAGACTTGGAGAGGTTACATCCATAACACTTTTATTTAATTAATCTATTTTTCTTCTGAATTTCACTTTGATTGTAGTGACTTGTTTCTAATATAGTTGTTAGATTTCTCTTCTGTCATTGTTTTTTCCAGCAGCTAGATTGTTCCAGTCAACATTGCCTCTCAGATTACATCTTCATAATCATTACTATATTTGTTTAAGAAAATGGGAAAAAAATTCATGACAATAATGTTATTATACATCCAATTAATTCTTAACTGAGAACCAAAAAACAAATTTGTTACATTTGTAGAACTCTTTATAAATATTTGTATGTGTTCACAGTTGTGAATTTATGTCATTGAGATCTGAAAGGGTATGCTTATATATTATTAATAATATATTATAATATATTTATTATAATAATTATATTTAATGTTATTATAAATTATGCTGATGATTCCTATGGCTATATCCTGAATATATGGTCATTGCAGATTAAATATACTATCATTAGCATTTTATTTCACATTTGGTGAGCATTCGATCATATAACTGGTCTTCTATTGCTTTACTTTTTTTTACTAACTTTTCTAATTGTACTATTGAAGTTGTTTTGATGGAAAAAGTGCCATGTGAACTATTGGCCCCAGTTTTTTAAAAAAATAGTTTTATCCTAATTTGTATAGGAGAGAAAATATATAAAGAAATTATTTAAGTGAATATAAAAATTGATATTAGTTTATACATGTGCAAATATAGAAAATTATTAAAAATACCCTGAAACAAATAGAGGTCATTTATATTACCACAGTATATATTTCCACAGAAGAACAGAAAAACATGACCGGTTTCGATGGTAATTGTCCCCACCACCACCAGCATATATATAGCACCAGCAGTGCTATATATATTCTCACCATATATACAAGTTACAACCTCTAGTTGTTTCATTATGGAATTCCACATGGTGACAGCCTCCACTGTGAATTTTAAAAATGTCCTGGAATTTTTTGCATGTACCAGGCCCTATGGAGACTGGTACTATGAGTATTAAATACTCATTATGAAGCAGTTGGTTTAAAATTAATATCACATATTACTGTGATGAAATTTTATAAAAGTGTTCTTGCATATTAAAATAAATGTTAAGGTAGGTGTAGTGATAAGTATGGACAGCCAGAAAATTTCAGAGGAATCTAAAATATAAGTTTCTCTGTCCTAGATGTTGATCATGGGCCATACACAAGTTAACAGGTATGAGGAATAATCATCAATAATAGCCAGCTGGGTTAGCCTGGGGGTAGCTCTCCAGCTAACCCAAAGGTCATTGGCTCGAATCCCATCTAGGGCATGGGTATTATGTTTGTTGGAAAGGGTTTTTTCTATGAATTGAAGAGGTGCAGAATGACCATAGCCATCAAAGTACACTATAAACAAAAATACTACTACAATCATCACTAATTGAATGTTTCTCTTCCTTTATAGACCTCATTTCAATTTTGAGCACAGTGAGAGTGACCAAAGTGTAGAACCTGGCATGCCGTTACGATTTGTGTTTGGAGTACTGCCAGTGGACGGTGGAAACACGCTGGACCCAACATCTCGAGTACCTCGTGGCCACCAAGCAATGAACTTGTACTTTGATGATAAGTTTGACATAACGTCTCATGAAGCACAAATATGGTTCTTGAAATTTTGCCAGTCTGTTCGCTCACAGCCTTTTTACGGATCCAATTCTGGACCTCTTCTTATGAACTGTTTTATGGAAACATTTAAAAAATGGATGTCTCGGCGTTGCATTGAACCCATCGAAATGTTAGACAGGTATGACTCAGTTGCATGCTCAAATAAATTACAGTATTACTCATACATAATTACTAAATATGAATTGAATTCCGAAAATGGTGAATTCTATAGTTTTTTATCATGAATTTTTTCCTTGAGTCCATAAGAAGTTTTTATCATTAATAATAATAATAATTTTTTCACTTATAAAAGAATTTTACTTAGTTTTGCCAAAAATTATGCACAAACAATTCCATAACAGCAGGACATTCCCAATTTTACAAATTAAACAATTAATTATACAATTATGCATTCAAATTAAACATTATAAATTATACAAAATTATCAATGAGCAACTCCATAACAACAAGACATTCACAAGACATCATAAAAAAATCATTGATAATGTTGTTGAAAAAATCAACAATAGAATTTGCAGAGTTGCAAAATTTTAAGTTTATTTTTAAATGCCATGGGAGAGGTGAGGGATTTAATATTAGTTGGTATCTTATTATACATTGCAGCAATAGAATGGTATGGTCCTTTAAGGCATACTTACTGGATGATTCAGTTTACTCACCATGATTCAATATTTTATAAGATATTTTGAATCTTCTATTTTCCTCCACATCTTTGATTGTGTGAAAGTTTTTTACTTGCATTGCTCGGGTGACACAAGTGTGTCATAAATCCTCCTTCCACAAAACTTTGAATGGTTCGAACCCTTCGTAGATGCAAAATATATTTATAATTGTCACCATCATCAAGTCTTTCCATGCAAAAATTAGTTGGCTGGAGCTTGCAATTCCATTCACTTAGTATTTATTCCCTTATTGCATTATAACTTTTTACATTTACATCCTTATTTATTTGTAATATCTACTTGTCTCCTTGTATTTGGACCTTATCTTGGATTTTAAATTATATGTATGTCTTTTTACATCATCATCCATTGTGCAGTTTCTATGTTTTTCTATTTTAGATTCTATTCTAAATCTATCTGTCCTCACTCATTCTCTCCATCAATCATGAACTTAATTATCAAAATTATATAAAACCAGGAAATTTATTGAGTACAATTAATCTCCCAAGATGGCCACATTTCAATGGAAACAGCAAAACAAAGAGGAGATGACCACACTTCTTTAAGTTGGTCGCTGTCTCTATGAACCTTTGGTGGCAAGCATAGAGAGGTTTTACACTAAATAGATTATGAGAGACATGCACCTCTTTTCTTGGTATAGATGAAAGAATTTTCCTGTTATATAATTGTGTTCTGAATGGATTTGTTCAATAGCACATTCTTATTTTTAAAGCTATTCTCATAGTTATGCCAATTTTTTTTATGCGAAATAAGTTCAGATTTCACTTTATGGAATTCATTTTATTAGTTTAAAATAACTTTTACTCTCCACTGGATGGTCAAATATAAATGCGCCATTTATGCACCTGACAATGATGCCAGAGCATTAAAATCCAGATTGTGCCTTTTTATTTTATATTTGACCATCCAGTGGAGAGTAAAAGTTATTTTAAACTAATTAAAACATTTTTTTTTAGACAATAAAGCTAATGTGAATTAAAATATTTTTAATATATACGATAAAAATTTTCTTGTTGAGAAAATTTTTAGTAATTAAATATATGTCCTTTGGATGATTTTGTGGTAATTCTGTTTGAGTTGTGCCCAAGTTTGTTATTACCCTGAATGTGTATTTTTTTTGCAGGACACCTTGTTGTGAAACATCTCTGTTTCCATTTGCTCGCAAGGTATTCAGGAAGTGCCTGTTGCGGGCCTTGGCTCAGCTGCACAAAACACCTCACTTGTTGGACCTTCAAAGGGGAGAATCCGCTGGGCCAAGGTTTTCAAAAACCAAACCTCATCAGGTGATGATATAATGATGAATAGCATGTAAACACCGTTGATGGTATCAACGCCCATATTATATGGGACTCTTTTTTCAAAGTTTCAGAGTGCAGTCAACCTGTTATAGTCACAGACCCTGATGTAAATTCTAAATCAAATTAAAATATATCATTGGGATGGTTTGTTTACCCCATGAAATTAGTCATTATTTTCACGTCAACGTAATTCAATAGGAATTATTCATTTTTTATTCAATCTGAAGGACAAAAATAGGATTAAGAAAAAAACCCAGCTCATCTTCACAAGTTAACTCTGTATGTACAAGATTATTGGACTAATTTACAATTGATGTCATTCAACAGTATAAAACCATGTTATTAGTCGCAAGTCCCTTAACCACTATGCCTGTTATGATTTTAGGAATATATGTAGAGTAAATGTACTTGAGGTGTGTAAGATTTGATGAAACACCTAAAAGGAGCCAAAAATATATGAAATTATTTATATTTTCCTTTAATTCCATCATGCTTTCATCCTCCCTTAATGCCATTCAAACATGATTATTCTTCATCTGCCTTACATTCCCATCATTCTGCAAGGATTGTGCTGCAAGAAACCAGTTGTGTCTAATTTATTCTGTGGAAATACATAAAAGCTACTATCTCTACTTGTTTTATTCTGGAATTCCACCAGGTGACTGCCTCCTTAGTGACTTTTATTATTTTATAATGTTCCTCTCTTCGCAATGTGTCCCTTCACTAACCCAATACTTCTCCTAATTTCTTTACTACTATGATCAGTTTCTTCCAAAATAGCTCCCATTGAACTAAAGTAATCTACATACCTACTCTAATCAATGCTTTTCTAATTTTATGATTAACATTGACCTTCTATTTTTTTAATGCATCACTTTTGTTTACATATGGTTTATTTCCATCATGTTTGGCACTCTATCTCACAGTGCATTCAGCAAGGACTGAAGGCCTTTGGTTGACAGATTAACTTAAATGGCTGACCGACTCTCATAGCATGGGAATTGAGTGGCTGGGGATGAAGTGGGATGAATCAATTTAAAAAATCAATCATTGGTAGGGGAAGATGACGGGCACTTGGAATTAGGGCTGTTTGTGTAAACCTTAATGCATCTCGGTTTACACAATATTAATACCTTTTAGATGGTGGCTGCTGTTGTTGAATATGAGAGTGGGGTTGAATTTACAACTTCCTTCACTGCCATGAACCATTTCTACAACACCGTGGAAAGTTGGTTGAAAGAACAGATGAAAACTGCACCACAAGGGCTGAAATGTGGTTGGTTTGTCAGCAACTTGCACTTCTATGATCTCCAGGCAAGTATATTTCAACTTAATCAATTATTGCCATCCAAGTATTGTATTACCACCAAGTTTCAAAATTTTTCCTTTTTTGCAAAAGTACCTTACAAATTCCAGGAATGACAGAACTTGTTATTTTTTCCAGTTCAATAATTATCATTTTTTTAATTATAAATATTCTGAACATTGTCAAGTGTTGCATGTAATGTTCACAGATGATACAATTTTTTTAATATCAGCACCCATTTTAAAATTGCTCAGAGAAGAAAGTCAAACCATATTGAACAAAGTTTTGAAGTGGTGTTAAATTAACACACTATCACTTAATGGTTCTAAAACACTACAGCTGCATTTAAACAAAGTACTTCTCGAGATCAATACAATTTAAACATCAATGGTGGAAAGATCTTACCAACCTGCTGTTCTAAATTGCTTGGACTCTTAATGTTGATCAGACTGGTAGTTGGTTGGGCTACTAATGCCAAGTATATTTCAATTAAGTGTTGTTTTTCATTGTACAGTATAAGATTTCTTAGAAAGACTGTTTCTTTGGAGGTTCTAAAGTAATTTTATTCAATTATTTTTATTCTCTAGCCACATATAGTTTAATTTTCTGAGATAATCACCAAAACAACTCAACATTTTTTCTTATTCCAAAACAGTAAGATATATGCTCAGTCAACCCCAGAGACTCCTAAGTATGCCTCTCCTAAGAAAGCTAAACTTTTTGGCATTTCCATATGTTTATATTTTCTGTGAAATTATTTTTTTCAAGATGTATTCCCATTTATTTTTACACAAGAATATGCATAATTATGCAACAATAAGCCATAATAAGATACACAATAGTCATAAGACAGTTTTCATGCAGAAACCCCATGGCCTTAGGGCCAATCCAGTAAAATAAACTTCAATGAAAATTTTAAAAATAAACAATGTTCATTTTAAATAAGAATTAAAGAGGTACCTGCTTTACAGTCTAGTAGAATTTTTTTCAAATTAATCTATCGTATCATTTTATTGGATTTGTGCTTTTGACAATAGTATGTTGTGGATTATATTATACGTTAACAAATCTTATACCTGCAATTGTTATTGCATGGTCTCTCGAGATCAAAGGAGTAATAGGTAGCTACATACTCTACAGTGAAATTCTCTCACATTCTGAATGACCCTCATATTTGAACATTTAGTAATTTGATGTCATTTCTTTATTCACAGTTGACACTGTCTACAGGAGTCCTGAGTGGCATATGCATATCGTTGGGAGTGAGTGCAGTTACCCTCCTGGTGTTCACATGCAACATCCTCAAGTCACTATTGACTTCACTGTCAATTGCCTCTGCCACGTCAGTAGCCTTGGCAATTCTATCTCTGCTGGGTTGGAGTTTAGGCCCTGTAGAATCTCTAACGCTTTCCCTTGCCGTTGGTTTATCGGCAGACTTTGCCCTCCACCATGCAGTTTGTCACGGTGATTCAAAAGAGGGGGGCAGTTGCTTTAAGACGTGCAAATCGACCAGATGCACATGCCTTGGGGTATGTTTTTATCACAAGACCGCAGGGGACAACACTAAACCTATTGATGGAATGGTGAAGCATAGGGATATGGGCTGTAAAGACGTCCTCAGCACAGATGACGCCGACGTTCAGGCTGAGCCATTTGTCGGAGTACCTGCCACGTTGGCTGCAATTACAACGGTGATTGCAGGACTTTTGATGTTACCATCCTCAATTATAGCTTATAATCAAGTGGGCATTTTCCTCATTGTACTAATTTCAACTTCATGGTTGTACTCTACATTTTTTCTTCTCTCTCTGCTGAAGTTATTTGGAGTTCAGTGATTCATTTTAAGTGACACGAGCTGGCCGTGTATTCATAAAATTGTGATAATTGTGTATTCAAATTTAATTCGAGAAGAAAGAAGCAGTCGAGATATACATATTTTTAATAATAATTTACAGTATTTTTTATATGAACTCCTATTAGAGTTTATTTTTGTTATGAAGTTTGTATCGACTTTAAATTTTGTAAAATATAAACATTTTTGGAAATCAGAACATCTTTTTTGACATATTTATTCGTTATTCATTTCATTCTGTCAGAAGACTGATATAATATGTATGAATAATTACTTAGAATAAACAAATTTTAGCTTCAGTTTACAGTGGAAAAATAATAATTTCAAATGAGGCCCTAATTACATTTCCAATTAATTGAGATAATAAAATAACATTTTTACTCAGCTGTTGGATGCATGCAGCAGCTCATGTTCTCAACTACACCAAGATGTTTGTCTTCTCTTCATATTACTGACTATACCCAAACCAAAAGTGAATAGTTTCCCGAGTTTACAATCATCCACATAACACAAGATTTGTACCATCATGCTTTGGTTAGCTGCATGGCATGCTATGAAACAAAATAATCTATCCAGTGATTGAAGTGGTCTAAACTGATAATTCCAGCATATTCTTTCTATACACCCGGGTTATCTCAATTTAGAACTGATTAAGATCATTGTTCCACGTGAGATATGGTGGTAGGAATCCATATAGATACATATTGAAAATGCACTTTTTCCACCAAAAAAATAAATTTTTTTGTGGAAAAGTGCTTTTTCAATATATATCTATATTAGAACTGACGGATAATTAAACATACTTAGAGATGGAATGAAATCAGTTTATCTGATGATGTTACTTATTTAAAGAAAGTACATTGTACATTAAATAAGTTTTTATGTGGAAAAGGCAGTGTTTTTTTCAACCTTTATCAATGTCACCATTGTGGTTGATTTTACTAGAATATCACAAATTGACAGCAAATGGGAAATCATACAGGACATTAAAATTCCTGGGGGTGTGTGTTGGCATTAAAGTAACCTGAACTGAAAGTACTTTTATAAAAATTTTCAATCGCCCACAAACAGCACAAATAGGCCAACTACAATGGACACCATAACATTATTAATAACAAGGACGAAACACATCCATGCCCTAGGTGGAGATTGAAAAATCCATCAGGTCGGTATTCGAACCCGCGACCTCAGGGTGGGCAGACGAGGACTTTACCCCGCCGAAACCGACTTCAATATTAATTAGAAATTTAAGCTTTTTAAAAATTAACTCGAGTCTGCCTAAAATGGCATATCCTCTATTAATATGAATGACGTACATTGTCTTCAGGATTTAAGCATATCAGAAATTTAATAAATGTTTCCAGCATGTGCACATATTGACATTAGGCATCTGTTTACCTAAGTGTTTTTTTAATGACCTTTGATCAATGCATTCACGGAATTCTGATATACCGATAGAAGTGATCACCTAAAACAATAGAATGGAAAATACTATATTTCCACCAAACAATATAAGTACTAGTTGTAATGTTTTCTAGGAGTAGAGCACTGTTAATATTAGGTCCCTGCATGCCAGGTTAGGTACTACACAGTATCAACTCCCATCGAATACACATAAATGAGTGAATAGACACAATGGAGAACTTCTTTAGTTTCTTTATGCATTAACATCTAAACAAACATGATTAGAAGCATGAATTACGAATCGTTACATCGTTTCCCTATGACATAAGCAGGAGCTCCATTAGTTATAAATTTAAGTACAATGTTAATTCCCTTTTAAATGAGTTAAATATCGATTTGTGTGCCACAGTGTAGAGGAATACCTACATTTCATGTATATAATTCATCAAACGGAAGCAAGAGTAGAACACAAAGACATTTTTGAATCGGTAAGGTCATTTTCTTTGTCATAAAAGTAGCCACGGGAAACTTCTAAGATCGATTCGAGGAAAAAATGTAGTCAGTTTTCCCAAAAACTACCTATTCAATTCCTCACCACCATTCAACTCTAAATATAAGAAAATCCATACCATTCCGTTAGCGATGAAGAGATAATGGAACTGGTTCAAGGGCGTTAAGAGTTATGTTCGGAACGTCGGTTCAATTGATACGGCCTCCAGGCTCAATACTACCAGTCTAATTCTATAGTAGTAGAAAATGGAGTATTCTAATTAAATTAGAATAATATTTACTACATTGACAAATCAACAATTTCGGAAGTAAATAGTCTCCAAGGTGCAAGAGGAAATGTACCCCATTATGCATGTTTACCTATCACATATCGGAATTATGGTCAACCACGAAAGGTTAAGACTAAGTCAAAACTGAAAAATGCACGTTATTAACAAAAGTAAATCTTAAGCATACACGCAAAACCTGAGCATATGCTAAAACATTGTAATCATAATAAAACTTAAGTTACAATGTCACCATTTACGCTAAAAAAAACTGCGTATATTAGTTTACGATCTAAATTCTTAAGTACATAGGGTATTCGAAACATACATACAGTGAAAGCGGATTTACTGAACAAACGCATCGCAATAATATATCCCGCACCTAAAATCCTATTTATGCACCGTAGTCAACCGTAGTATACATAGCATATCGTTGCATACGGTTGCATATACTAAAACAAGTGACGCATCAGTTGCGAATTAAACCAATCGTTGAAAATCCTGTAAATTAATTAAGTTCCTTATGTAAGTAAAGCTGAATATTTCAACATTTTCCCATATAGTTTAGTTTTCCTGAAAATTTCATATAAAGTTTTTTACAAAAGTATTTTTCCTTTAAATCGAAGTGGCCTTGTTATGAATTTATCAAACAGGCAACACTGTACAGTCACCACTTGTACTTTTGCTTGAATAACAATTTTTGTTGAATTAAGAATAGCAGATTATGACTCATGGAATTAGAATCTTGGCGTACAAAATAAATGTGTTCAACAAATATGATTTAAAAAGTTACGAAGTTGAATGTTACAAAAGTTAATCAGATGATGAAAATATGTCAGGAATACTCCAGGAGGAACTGTTCTACCTTCGTTGACGTCGTTGATATACGAAAAGTATTTTGCATACGCAGTTCTCAGGGGAAATTGTGAGTTCTTAATTATGAAATAACGTCAAATCGCCAGTATTTGAAAGCAGTAGCCAATGTCGGAAATCAGCTGTAGCCTTTATATGAGATTACCTAAAAATTCCTCATAATGTCCCAGCATGGAAGAGATTTTGAAAAACAGGGTAAACATTTTAAGCGTTTTAATGTTATTATAAACTAGTTTTTCCTGTTTTCTTTTAAATTAATTTTTGTGCATTATAAGGTAAATTTCAAACTTATGTTATCTCGAAATTTTTTCCAGGGTTTTCATATATGGACGGGGTTCCAGTTAAAATCGGAGAAAAGTACAAACCTCCCAAGAAGTATAATCTGCCCCTTGGGTTTTTGCAGAAATTACCGATCGAGACTATTACGGAAGAAGTAAGTTACTTTTATGGCATGTGCTTATTTCAATTTGCATTGAGAACAAAATCTTCGTGTTACAGTATATATGGAGCTATCAACTTTGCTTTACTGCTTACTTTAAACTAATTTTTCCTCTATATAGTGTTCTCTTATTCTTTTTATTCGATAATACTACATGCAAGGCAGTTAACTATCTTATGCATATATCTGAACAGTAATCCAAAATTTCATCATGGCAGAAAAATTAATGAGCATCTCCCATGATGTTCTTTATTTTTTTTTCCCTCATGTCTATTTGTATACTTTGTGATTATTTTGAAACTTACCACCTCTTTATTTCTATGGTTAAATGACCACTTTCTTACTCTTTCAGTATGACTTTCAGTTGGAGAGGAGTGTACTAGAAAAGATACGTCAATGGAGTAAAATTAGAAGTGATGCAACAGAAGCTAGGCGGAAAAGAATTGAGGCCGAAGACAAAATCCTACTAGAGCAAGCGGAGAAACTGAAAGAACAGCTTTCTGTTGACTCACCTCCCAAGACAGATAATTCCATTGATGACAATAACGGCACTCAGACTTTAGAAAATTCCTCCAAGGCTGATTCTCCAGAAAAAGTCTCTCAAGATACTGCTGATGTGACTGGTGCAAATAGTGCGATGGTTCAGACCTCAGAAGAGGTACTGAACTGTCAAAATTCAGTGGTCACAGTCCAGGGGCAAATGGTTCCTTCACAGTCTAATCAGTATGCCACTCCTAATGGTATTTTGACTCCTACTCCGTATGGCCCGTTCATGAACCAAAAGAAAGACTATCAGCAGTCCCCTTTCAATCTTTCTGATTTTGAACCTGATACTTCAAGCCCTTTTGACAATATGGAATTGAAAACAATAAATGACATGGAGGAACTGGCCCATGTTTTACAACCCATGTCAATATCTTTGAAATCAAAGGAATCAGTTAGTAGTAATCCACTGAATTATCCATACTATCCACCCAATATGCAAATTCATCAGACAACTACTCCAGTTTCCACATCACTTTCCTCGGTTCACCAACTGGGCGCTTCAGATATGAAACCACTTCCCCAAGTTAATGGTATTACCAGTTACAGTTTATATGGTACTGTTCCTCGAACTCAGATGCAGCCGGTTAGTCAGATGAAACATTCAGATTTAAATAATATATCCTATGGTGCATTTGATGGCAGAGGTTATCAATACCCTGTGACCTCTATTCAGAATAGTGCTTTCACCCGAGGGAGTGCTTATGACTATTACTTAGGGCACCCCTGGGACCCAAAGACCACCATTGTGTCCGCAAACAGCACGAGACTTAGTCAAGATTTTCCAGCAAACAAGGAAAGCGCATCTGTCTCACGTAGTAGTGGTGCGACGACTGGTGGCCCTTCGTACTCGGGACCCGTTGAGAATATGGACAATAATAATATGTACGCCTTTCCCCTGTCTTCTCCATACTTCACTCAGCAAATTCTAGCTTCTTCACATTCCAGCAATGATAAGGCAGTGGCCACAACCAGTGTTGACAGTGGAAGCCTAAGGGCATCCAAAAGTGTTCCTGACATAATGAAGGAATTGGAATCCGAATTGAACAAGCAACCCACTCTGCAAAGGAGGCATAACTGTAATGACACACCTTCTGGCCAGTCTATTCCTAAGGAACTTGAGGTGAGTTGACACCTTTTATCGACTATGGCATGCTCAGAGTCAATACTGCTTACCATGAACACTACAAGGCCATAGAGAACCAAAGATATTTAGATTACCAGACTTCGTAATTCCTGATGAAATTGGTTCCCTTTTTTTTTTCATTGAACACCACCTGTTTTTCTTGGGTGGGTGGTAAATACACTAGTTTATGACCAGGCATGTTCACGTTTTTCATTTTAACCAAATACCTAGAGGTCTTATTTCAATGGACTTTGACTGAACTTGGTGGAACCACATGAATAGGGGAAGTTGAACTTTTTTGGTTTCACAAATTTTTTTAATAAATCGCTACACGTTTCATCAAACAGTTGACATTATTAGGCCTGACGATGTCAAGTGTTTGATGTGACCGGTCGTGATTTATTAAAAAAAAAATCTTAGTGATACGGACAAAATTTAATTTCACCAAGAGGTCTGATAGAAATTGCACTGTTTTTTGTTTGTTTCCATGACAGGAAAAGGATATCACTTGCTTACAGTATTTTCAGAGCTCCTTCCTCGTTATCCGACTCTTGTTAAAATCTCCAACTTACAAGGAAGAATTCACTTGTTGACAGGGCGCAACCCAATCCAGCTCTACCCTTCCATTACTGGAAAAATCTCAATATTGTTGACATGCATTATTCTGTTAATGTTTTCTCAATGCTTGTTTAGAAGTCCATCACTATTATCACTGCTCTACCCAGTTTGATGGGTTGGTGCTTAATTGACTGCACTGTTTTTTGGCATGGTGTTAAATTATCCTTGTATAGTTTCCCTCAGCCATGGGGTTACAAAAAATGCTTTTATCCTTTTAATTTAAACCATTCTGAGCCTAAATTCCAACCTCATAATGTTATGCACAGAAAAGTACAAATTAAACTAGTAACTTGGGATTTTAATTATGCTTTTTGCCTTCCACTGCCTGTAAATCCATAGAAAAAAGCTCCCTAATATCTAAGGTTCAAGTTGAAGAATCTAATTTTTAAAGCATGGAATATTAAGGACTTTCACTAATAGCATATTGTTAGAATAACCTATAGCCAAATATGTAGTTAGCCAGCTTTGTGGGGGGTGTGGGTCAGCTTTTGGGAAAATTGAAGATTTCACCTTATCCATCCAATACAAGCAGTGTAGTAATATTTTTCAATCTTCCTTGTCCTAGTCATTGATTCAAGCTCCTCACTCCAATCTCCTCAGTAACGCTAACAACTTTATTAAAATGGTGCCTGTTCTTTAATTGCTTCTTAAAGAAGGATCTCTTGTTTTATAGTTGTTCCCAGAAAGGGTAATTCCTTAAGTGTAAATGAAGTGGAATTCCAGTCACAAGTATTTTTGGCTTTCCCTCTTGCATTCTTTATTACTTGGGTGACATCCCTTTCAATTTTTCTCCTTTCCTCCACAGTGTTATACTCTTTCGTGGATGGGTTGGACTTAATCATTCAGGAAGTCTGCTGGAGAGGCAATAACTTCAAGATGGCTGAGGGGTTAATTGTATCACCATCTTACCAAGGAGTCATTATGGATTCCACATACATTTTGATGAGCACATAGCTGGCCTCTCAGTGATGGCCTCCAATGTGGGCGATTTTAATGGTGGGGAAACACACTGCTGAACTTTCATTTCACATTCTGGATTTGCTCCAGAGTGAGTCTGCACTTGAAACACCTCTTGCTTTGAGAATAGGTAAATTAAAACACTTTGCTGTTCCACAAAGCATATACTTTATTGTGACTGGTTTTAATAAAGAATATCATCCTCTGGTAAAAATCCTTCAACTCACAGCATTGTATCAAAACCGAGCACAGTAAAGAATATAGTTTGTGGAACAGCAAAGTGTTTTAATTCATCTATTCTCTTAATGAAGAAGTTCCACCAAGTGATGCCTGCTATGATCGCTTACCTCTTGCTTTAGCATCTTGGTACAAGCCGCAATGCTGGAAACTGTATACTTCACAATAGGGCAGTAAAAGCATATCTCCTCCAACTCCAACAAGACTTTGTGAAACAGATCATCCTGTACATTTATGATGAAAAGTATGTAGAAGCTATCAGCATCAGGCATTCTTTTGGACATATATATTTCAATGAACTGTTGCAGGAGAACCAAAATCACATATAACTACCTATAACTACAATGATCAACCCTAAGGTTGGAATATTAAGTGAAGGTAGAGCTCACCTAGTACTAAGCCCACAACGTGTGGAAATTCACACATCATGGTAGAGGGGAGATGGCAAAAATGTCGGAGATTATAAGTTTTCCTTAGACGCCTTGGTAGGAAATAAAAAAAATACCTACC
>WURS02342123.1:0-17862 GCA_011762765.2 Rhinocypha anisoptera
GAGTTTTTTTCTTTTTGTGTCCTGTGTCTTTATACGTTCCACTAGTGTTCGAACCAATATTATTTACATTGTGAACCGTTTCGAAGTGATTATATATATATATATATATAAGTATCTAAGTCGGCACAAAAAGTACATAAAAAACACAGAAACACAGAAAAAGAGTACATAATCTCAAGAAGAAGGCTCGCTGCGAGCAGCAAGCTTCCAACTAAGAAGAAAATATGAGTGTATTTTTTTCTGTGCTTTTTATGTACTTTTTGTGCCATCTTAGATACTTATACATCGCTCTACTGAGCTTTTCTTCATGTATATATATATATATATATATATATACCTACACTTGCAGAAGCACACAAGAAACATGGAACACAAATAAAAGAACACTTACACTTGGATCCGAGTTTTCTGTGGTCAAGACACACCTTTTCCTTAGGAATTGAGGAAGAAGATTTTCTTCTTCCTCGATCCCTAAGAAAAAGGTGTGCCTCGACCACCGAAAATTTCTGTTCCAAGTGTGTTCTTTTATTTGTGTTCTTGTTTCTCGTGTGCTTCTGCAAGTGTAGTAATATCCACAAGTGTGGACTCCCCATCGTATTGAATATATATATGTGTGTGTGTGTGTATAGAAAATTACGATAATATTTTGAAAACATTTTTATATGTTTCACTAAAACATGTACAGTGAAAATAACGTTTGTGTGGTCAACCCATATGAAATTCCCTTTCTCTATTATTCTACTGTCAATGAAAATAAATAAATGAGAGTTCAGTCAAAATAGTAAATTAATATATTGAAATGGTTTCGTTATAAAAATAGGCTCATTTTTCTGTCTGTCTATGAAAAAAGAGAGAAAATCATGCATTTTAGTAAGTAAATATTAGTAGCTCAGTTTGTTGATGTGAAAGTTTACATTGAATTTCGATATTCGGACATGTATTACCGTAAAATTTAGTTATATATTATAAAATAATAGATGCGCCATAAATGCCGATATGCTATGGTAGTAAGCTGCAGAAGATCCCCGGGAGCCAGAAGTTCATATTCGCATTATAAGTTATCTTCTAAGATGTCTTGCAAATCCCTTACTGGGAACCATACAACGTGGAATGAAAACAACTGGTTTCCCATATTGTTTCGAATGCGTTTTGTAGCAAGAATAGATTTGAGCCTGATATTATTGAAGAATAGATGTGTTTATTCACGGTAAAAGGACGCCATAATATGATTATTGGGTGGTAAATTGAGGTGAAGTTGAAAGTTGCTTAACTAGTTGAAACATATTTTTGGAAGCTCCGCTAAACAGCTTCCTTCTACCCTTTCATTTTCATATTTTAGGGCGGATGATACCTATATATACCGGCAGAATTCTCATTCCCAGATCCGAAGAGAGTATTAATGCTGTTCACACTTGAAAAAAAATCCTATAAAATATGGTAAAGGATGTTTTGCTAGACCAGTAATTAAATGAAATGATATGTATGTGTAGTCCTATTATCTAGTTTTTTCTGAGAGTTTAATTCTTCTTCTTGACCCCAAAAATCACTAAAAATTATAACCGCAGTTGTGCTAAAATCTGAGTGGTTCCAAGGAATATGGATACAGTTAAAGGTTTGAGATTACTTTATTGCTCAACTCTGAGAAAATATTCCTCCAATGCCATATAGGATAGATCTACGGTTACATGTTTCATTATTTCAGTAGAATCTGTGACGGAGGAAAGTTTGATTGACGTCATATTCAAGACCGCTGATTCCACTTGATGACGTTCGCCCGCCACAGTAGGGCTTCCCTAGGCATATATAGTGCTCCACGCGGAAAACCCCTCACCTTCACTGATACGATAATATTTGCGGTTTCTCGAAAGGTAACAAGAAAAAAACTATGTTTATGGATGGGGATCTTACACACAGAGATGAATGATGGATGATTTCCACCCGAAATATTTTCCACCATTAAGAGATCAAAGAAGTTAAATCATTCGTTGAGCTGCCAGTGGAAAAAAAATTCGGCTTGTCACAATAGGATCGAACGTTTTTGTGTAGCCCGTATAAATATCCGTTAAAACGATGTGGTCTGGAGTCCACCAAGAGGCCTCGTGGCGGGAGGTCAAATAGCGAATCAACGAAGTGGCTAAGGGAGCAATGCAACTACTAGAAATACCATATATACAAATTAAAGATGGAAAATGTGTTATTGCGTCATGAAATTCGACGTTCTTAGCGTTGATCACGATGCTATGGAAAATTGTGCAGGAAAACAAAGGATGATTGAACGTGTCCATGTTTTTCTTACTCTATCCATGTTCTGTAATCTGAGGATGTATTTCTACCTCATGATAATTCAAATTTTGTCATTCGCAAACGAAAATTCTTCCGAATATCTTTTCCCCATGTTTGCTCTCTTTTTGTACATCGAAGAGTTACATAGAATTCCGACAACCCCTTCACGTTTCTTTCTTCTCTAAACAATAGCTATAATATCATTTGCATTTTCCTTGAAATATATTTTTTTTAAAAGATATCCACCGTCGACAGCTAAATACTTGTTAGTTAGCCTCTTGTTTCATGGCTGCTCTTGTTGCTGCTAACATTTGCGCAGTCATGGTTTGATAACATCTCTTATTAAAGTGTTTTCATGACATATGAATATGTTAACAGAGGTAATAAACTTATCCACATCGGAACTTCATATTTTTCTTAAGTAGACTCCATGAAATCTATACAGCGATCAATAGTGTAGTAGATGCTTAACGAAGGTTCTTCTTTAAATAATTGACAAAAATCCTATTTAGTTGAATCGTTGAATCCCTTTTTTGTTGGGGTCGGTGCTAAAATAATTCAGAATCTCAAGATTTTTCATTAAATTTTTCGTAAGTAAAAATAGTGAAATGCTGGAAATTTAGTTATGCTATATGCATGAAAAAACTACATTGATATGGTTAGTAAATGTTAAATACATGTTCCACTTAAGTACAATTGTATTTGTGAGTTATGAATCCACGGCATTTAAATTGTCCTTGCTACGTAAATCACATTCACGAGCAATTGGTATGGGAGTATACTGTTGGTCAATACACCCCCCGAGAATTGCTGCTTGACATGGTGGAAGGGTTTGCTTTCTGATTGGCACCGTAACGGTGGGTTAAATGATGGATGACTCTAATAGGGTCAGCCACGCTACGGTAGGAACCGGACTAGAGTTTATCCAACCAGCGTCTAATGCTTGTGGGGGCACCCACATGGTGACGGTCATTACGTTAGAAATACTAATGAGGAATGGATTTAATGATCCTAATATTCATGTCAGACAAAAAATAATGTACTGTTCCACAGATATGAAATTTCAGACAAAAAATAATGTACTTTTCCACAGATATGTAATCTTTGGAAAATTAAATTATTAGTCTTTTATGGAGTATTGAGGAAAGCAAAAGGAAACCACTTAATTTTTCAAGCTGGCGCTGATGAAATAAAAAATAAGATTAATAATAACAAAAATAAAATAAGATAATTTAAATTTGACGGAAACTAAGTTAAATTAGGATTCTTATAGCACTGAAAATGAATTTAGGGCTGAGAGTGGCCAAAATTGGGCAGGTGAGCCATTTATAAATAGAAAAATTATATTAACAAATGTAATATATACGTACAATGAACCGAGATGTGCTTCAGGTACTGTAAGTTGCGAATGTAATGATTCTCTCTTTATCAACGCAAACTAGACCCTTGCTAATGCATTTACCTCTATCGCTTGTTCTCTTTGTGAAGATATATCGACGAGCTACAATTCCAACTGCGTCCAAAAACTCCAACTGCGTCCAAAATCTCCAACTAAATAAAAAAATCCACGTTTTCTCTCTTCTCTAAACAAATGACCAAAATCATTAGCATTTTATATTAAATTTATCGTTGGTAAAATACCTCCTCCGACTATAGCTGAATACGTTTAGCCTCTTGTTCCATTCGCGTGTTAATGTATGCGCATCCGAGGTGAGCCAATGTGTAGCCACCATGAGGAAGAATTAAGCAGTGATAAGATTGAGTAGGAGATGTAGGAAAATACTGAGCGAAAAGAAAGTAGCAATCGTGAGAGACTAGAAAGGGTGCAGTGAGAATTGGAAATGGGGTTGCAGTATATGATTTTCCGGAAAGAAATTGCATTTAATTTTATAGGATTGGTGAGGTTGTGACATAGAGAAGAAAATGGAAAAGTTATTACGATGAAAAGTAGAAAGGAATGGACATAGGCAAATAATAAACTAAGAGAAGAGGCTGAGGTAATAATGAAATACGTAGAAAGTAGGTGGTAGATATACAAGGAAATAACATGTGCATGGAAAAATTTTACTCGGAGTTTTGTGACAATATAAATGAAAAATGATTAAAAGAAAAACATAAAAGTTATAGTATGATTCTTATCTTACACATAAATCAAGATTTGAAAACAATACGTGAGTTAAGTATAAGGTTAAAGGTGATACTTGTAAACATAGATTTGGGGAGGGAATATGGAGTAGATGAGGATATATAATGCCAATATATGTATATTATAAAAAAACATTAAATAGAAATGATATGTCGTGTAAGGTTAATTATGGCAATAGTAAACGGCAAAATACATTTTTGTTTAATATTTATGTCAAATGAGAAAGAGACATTTAATAACATCGCTGGAAGCATTACCCAGAATTCATTTGAGAGAAAGACCTTTACGTTGATATTGCACGTAATCGAAACAGAGCTGAAGCATTACTGTGCGAATATACAGAATAATTAGACTAAGATTACATAAATGGAAGCCAGTTTTAATAGTGATTGTTAAATCTACCAGTAAAGGTAGATGAAGTTTATCTCAAGAAATAACAAATGCACAAGCTCTTATGTATAAATTCCTTTTCAACTTCACATACCCACCATAATTACACCTAAGATTCTTATTTTTTCTTACCCCAGACTCACCCATTTTATGTTATAGTCTTCTACAAGCCTTTCCAGCTGAAAATATCTTTCCTACACTTCTCATGCCTTGCTCGGATTTCCACATTTATTGTTAGAAATCACCAGAAGAAAGATCGAGAAGGGAGAACACTATTTATTAGGTCCGCTATTTTCCGATTTGGAGATAGAAGAGCCACACAATGACGGAAACAAGGAAAACGTGGAATACAGAACACAAACAATGCCATCGTTTGAATTGAAATTTAGAGAGAGCAATAAACAGATAAGAATAGTTAACAATAAAATCTTAATAGAACTTAGGAATGGAATGGAGAAGAAAGGCGTGCCATTTGCAAACTCTACATGACTCCGAACTCTGTAGTAAGAAAAGCGGGGGTGAAAAAGAAGTGTCGTGTTAGGCATGTGAATAGGATGGAACTGTTCGTTTTTCCTCTAAACTTTTTCTGTTCACTCGAAATGTTAAAAAAAGACATGAAATGGGGTTCATTTGTGAATTTAAATGGATGAGTAGCTAATTAATTTGGGTTATCAAATTACCAAGCAAAAATTTTCAGTCAGCCAGAGGAGTTAACATGCACATTACTGGATCATTTTGGGAGATTTGCAATGAAAATACGGCACGAGAATGCGAAAGTAATGAGATTTTTTGATAAAGGGAAGGACCAAATAAAAAACTCAAGTAATTAGATTATTAAGCGGATCTGACAGAAAATATTTTGCTTCATTTATGGTAAAATGTATCCAAAACGAGCACTGGGGCGTGGAGATATGGAAAAGAGAAAACGTATACATGGGAGGGTAGAAAAAAGGATTTATGAAAAAATCTATTTGAACGTATGAATCCGAAACTTAGTTCTCCAGAAGAAAAAGATTAGAATAGTATTCTTGTGGATAAGGTAAAAAGAGTGAGAGAAAACAATTTGAAGTGTTAGTAGGAAGGACGGGCAGTTTTGATTGGAAGTTCCCAAAAGAGGAAAGGGGATTGAAAGAAAAGGATACGTAGCACATATCGTAGTTCCACTGTGGTGGAATTAGGAAAGACGTTAGGTAAAATAAATCCCTCTGCTGCGGGAGCCTCATTTCTGACCGCGTAGCCCAGTTCCATCCAAGGGGGTAGTGGGGATGTGACTGACTGTAGTAAAAATATTTCACTCAGGGATATATCTAAGAATGAATTCCATATAATTTATTTTTCTTGATAATTCCTGAATAATTTTATGTCAAACAGTATGTAAATACTTTCGTCTATAACCAGCATTGTACCGAAACTTGGAGACAACTAAGGGAAACGACAAGGGTGGGTCAGAAGAGAATTTCCCAAATCTCGGCGGATGCAATGCATTCGTCAAAACTCGCCACAGAGGGTCTTGAACCGTCGTAACTGGCACTTCAAAAGGGGGAGCCCCTATTCCGTGGAACAATGGGAAAGTGTGACCGCTCGAACCTTCTTGGAAAGGACGGACCATAAAATTTGGAGAGGGTCTGAGGAGGGTTCAAAGGTGGCGGTTATACGTACATGAACGTGTTCGCCTCAGTCGCCAGACGCCAAAACGTTGATCAACGTAGTCTAGGGGTTAATCACTCCTCTTGTCTCTGCGAATGTAGTTGTTCGATTGACAATTTTATCCATCGTTGTACTATGTGTAGTTCTACGTGACGACGGAAATATTTTGGTGACTATTTGGAAAAAAATAGCTTAATTTGAAGGGAGTGGTGAAGCCTCAGGGGGATTAGTCACATTTGGAATCCTTAAAATGATAAACAAACTGTACTTTTCCACCAATTTTTATTTAATACAATTAGTTTCAAGGCATAGGCCTCATCTTCAGGTACCTGAAGATGAGATCTATGGCTTGAATCTAGTTGTACCAAATAAAATTTGTGGAATAGTACAGTGTTTTCATCATTTCAAGGAACATGAATTTCCACACAGTTCAGCCTGTGAATATCGAACACATTTAGAATAATTAGAGGGTTTTCTAGTTGCAAAAATCTTGAAAACTTGTGCAAGGAAGAAAAACAATATCCCTCTCGGATATGTATCGGCGCGTGTGGCCACACTGTCTCCGCACCAGGACCAAAGAGATTCAGTGAAACTGGCCCCCCGCTCGGGTCAAAGCGTCTTTGTTCCCGCGCCAATTATCACCCTCTCCTGGTGTTCCGAGCGGGTGTCCGTCGGCGGGCAGCACACCGGCGTGCGGATCGATGCAAATGAACACGCGTAGCATCATTCCCCCCCTCCCCCCCCAAATGCTCATACCAAAACAGGGTCACGCACGCCCTCGTTCCACAAGATGTCGCGCGATCATCATCCCGCACTGCGGTCGTTCGCATTTCGGCGAGGAAAAAAAAATCCTCGTGCCCTCCCTTCCCTCCCCCCCCTGCCGCCCTACCCTTCCAATTCCATGAAATCCCCCTTTTCCGCACCCGCCCACTCTTTCTCACTCGCTGCCGGCCTCCGCCATTTAGCGCACAAGTGTTCTTTTGTTTCCTCCGCAACATCTCGCCGTGCGTCGCGCTCTCTTGTTTCCCCTCGCTCTCGCCTCGTTCGAGTGCCGCGGGAGAGCAACCGACTGAACTCTGAAGGAAGGGGTCGGTGGCCAGGAGTAGGGAGAGGAATCAGGCCACGCCGAGCCCACTCGCACTTGACTCTGTCCGATTTTATGCCATGAATACACTCATGCGCGTGCAATCATCCTGCATGTATCACTACCTGTACGTGCCAATTACATACCACCGTGACTTTCGCGGGACTAATGCCAGGAAAACTTCCCCGAAGGCGTTTATTCGAATATGAGATCAATGTACACGTACAATGTACATCGCAGTGCTTGTGTCTTTGTTCCAGTGACGATAACTTCTTATACGTCAGCTCTAATACTGTACTTGAATTATGATTCATCTCTAAATTCTCGTTTCTCATTATTCCAATTCATGAAATACACGAAGCGTTAATATTACTTCGAATTCCGTGTGTAAGGAGGTTTAGAGGGAGAAAACAAATTTCGATTTATGATCTCCTTTGTGAAATGTCTTCAAAGAAAATATCATGGTTACCGATTTAATTAAATCAGCATTCGTCACCTTTCTCGTCCTCCATTTGATGATAGAACTTCCATTTGATAATTTTTTTCTTTTTCCATTTAAGGTTACGTATAATGATAAATGGTGAGTAGCATTATCTGATTCCGAAACCTGGCCCATGAGGAAGGATGATAAGCATAGATTGGAGGTTTTTGAGATGTTGGTTTCGCGACGAATGGAAAAGTTGAGGTGGACAGAGAGAAAAACGATTGTTTTAAGAATGGTAGAGGAAGTGAGGCGGAGAAGACAGAAAAGATGGATGGAAGAAGAACTCTTGAGGCCATGGGTTTTTGAAGGTTGTAACAGAGGGTAGAATGTTGGGTAAGCGGGGTAGGAAGAGAATAGGGATTTTGGACAGAATGATAGGGCGTAAGAAGTATGCAGATTTGAAGAGGGATTAAAGTTAGATGCAAGCCAGCAAACCAATGCTCATAAAAAGCCTGCCTTAACCGGTAGATTACCCTTCATCATAATGAAAATAAAATTCTTGTTCCAGAAAATCTGATTTTTAGAAAAATATTCAGTCTCTCAGAGCTCGTCCTTGCTGTCCTGGAATACATTTCAAATGCTAAAATTTGTGTAATCGCATACATGAAATGATGTGGACGATAAATATGCTCTTTTATTAATGCTATTATTCAGTATATGTTCGCATTCCTTACTTTCATCGAATACAAAATATTCCTCCCATAACAACTGGGATTCAAGCACCGCTGCATGCCAAACATTTTTACATATTCTGATGAGATTTTCCCCACTGGTGACTCAAAGCGTCACTTTACTGGGTGAATTTTTTTGTGTTTATTATCTTGTTAGTTCTTATCCGTGGGGGGAACTTCCTTGGGGCAAATACTTCAAAATCCGTGACAGTCTTAGACTTGCGCGAATTATTGTGCAGTTCACTTACCCATATCGCGATCTCTTGTGCTCTTTGCCCTCGTTTGGTATCTCGTTTTTCGTAATTTGTCTCACTCATAGGCCGCTGACATAAAGATTCTGTGGTAATCTTTGAGGTTTGCTAGATAAAACACGTTTTCTCATATCCAAAGGAGACAATACTCTTTTTCGTTAATTTTTCATCGAACTATTTCATTATTTTTATTCCTTTTGTAATTTATAGTCTTCACTTTCAAAGACAACGCTGACAACGCCTTATCTGGCTTCCTTGGCTCAGTGTCCCAATGGCCATAATTTAATGCCAATATGCCCATAATGAAGAAAATACACTGAAATTTTTCAAATAGTTATATGTAAAAAAGTTTTAAAAGTTAAGATAGGTTTCAATGTTACAACGTCATCACCAGGCCTGACGATCATGTTGTAACATTGAAACTTAGGTCACAATAAATCTTAACTTTGAGGAAAATTGCAGTTTTTACTCTTCGTTGTATTCAAGTTTCACCAATTCACACTGAAAATTCACTGTTTGCCCAGTATGCACTTTTTAACCACTATGGCGAGTCTGATAAACTCGGTTTCTCTTTTAAGAAGAGGGTTTTACGTATATTCTCGCTGTTTGATAACATTTCAGAATTAAAATCTCCTGTGATTGAAAAACGTGGAATTTAATCGTGGCTCCCTCAAATCCGTATTCTGACTTCAACCACTAGTTGTCTAAATTGCCAAAATTCGCTTTCAATTCAAGAATATTTACCTTTAAAATTATATAAATTCCGTGTATATAATTCACTAGCACCACACAAATTAGGGTAGGATTAACCCAGAGGAGTATCACTGTTATATATTTTCATTTATTACGGAAAAGTTAATTATTAATCTTTTAATAGATTTAATTATTGATTTAGTGGGTAATAAAATCAGTAAGATTGAAGTAGACCATGACCACACACGAGACCAAGAGATCATTACTAATAATTTTGTCTTTTTGAGATAATTACTAACGTTAATGGAAAGAATTGGCGGTGGAGGTTTTATTGTTTCGTAAAATGTATTGGCGGGAAAACGTTTATTTCAATTCCCATCCGAAAATGACATAAACAGAATTATAAAAGGACTAAACTGACTAAACCCTCTTCAAGAATGGTTAGAAAAGCAACTTTATTTCGATTCACAAAATTGCATTGTCCTTATTTTTTAACCCCGTTTCCCTTGGTTTAAAATGAAGTCAGAAGAAAAATTACAATTAGTCATCTCTGTTAAGTATAGTTTTAAGAATTGTTAAACGTTAGTCTTAATTTCAATGGAAAAATGTTACGTCATATCTAAAATTTATTGTCGTTCCTTCCAACCTTTGTCATAATGAACTCAATCTAGCGTTATTGACAAGCGACAATGAAACTATAAACTTAATGTTGCACGCTATTAATATTGCATATATAAATCACCTATGTTTGGGAATGAATAAAATTAATGCCTGGTAGAAGATTGTTTAAATTTTGGAAAAGGCCTTTCCCAAAATTTTGGGAAAGGCCAATAGGGACCGATTAAGAACCAGATCTATAAAAGAGTGTTGATATAGTGGAACCTAGACTATATATGTGGAGAAAGTCATGTTTGTCAATTTGTGTATTTCATTAAAGCATGCAGTTACGAACGGGTTAAAGAATGGTCACGGTTAATAAAAATACAGGAGAAAAAGTACGTATATTGGAGGGATATGAAAGATGGATAGTGTCTTTGCGTCTCACCCCATTAGCAATACGGATTCATTTGCCCAACGTTAGTAATTTAGCTGATGGATCCTCGAATGTTAGAACGGTTTTTATATCTCAGAGAGCACAAAAAAGAGTAGCGAATGGAATAGAAAAAGGAGTGGTTTTAGGCAATAATACGAGACAGGGCAGTCCATTATCGCCCTTGATTTTTATTGCATTTGTGGGGGAAATGACATGAGATGGATGCGAAGACCTGGGGGCGGAATTGGAAGTTGATGTGGAAATAATTCAGATTTTTGTATCGTCAGATCCAGGTTAAAAGGTTGCACTGCTTACTGAATTCACGAAGGGGAACATTTCGAGGCTTATATAATACAAATAAATAATGAGCAAATGAAAGCAATAAAGTTCTCGGAAAAAATTGAGACGATAAATATCAAGACAGGAGAGAGTAAATTAGAGTAGATGGATCACTTCAGTTCTTTACGTAGAATTTGTAAAAATATTGGGCGTAATAAGGAGAAAAAATACATCTGTGAACAAAAAGTTTAAGAGGAGGAGAGGTACTTTAGGTTAGGACGTAAAAAAAATGCAGGAAGTTTTTATGAGGAGCGTAGCGTTACATAACGGAGAAACCTGGTCGTCAAGGAAATAGAATGGACGTAGTTTGAAGGCATTTGGGAAGCGGATGTGAAGAAGATAAAACGGGCGAAATAAACCGGAGAAAATAAAATAGACGGAAAAAGAAGACAAATGAAGGGGTATTAGGCATGGCAGGGAAGAAAAGATAGCTGTGGGAAGAGGAAATCCAAAACAGAAATTGAGTAATTGTTTGGGAGAACTATTAAGAGAAGAAGGAATGTTGAAGGGTTTGTTAGGAAGATAGAATCTTATGAAAGCAAGGCGGGCGGAGAAAAAGGATGGGCATTTTGAGAGGCGGAGTGAGGGAAATCCAAACATAATTTTTTCTTGTGATGCAAAAGTATTTAGCAAGTTCGGAATTAATTAGTACAGTATTAGTAACAGTATTAATTAGTAAAGAGGGACAGTTTGCAGAATTAATCTTTGATGATTTCTCGTATAAACCTACCGAACGGGTAGAAGCAGGGCGATGGAACTAATCAGTCATCTCTAAAGATCAAATGTGAAGTACGTCGAGGTCTATTCGCACTCCAGTAGCGTTGCCTAAATATAAGACACCCTTGGAAATTCCTTTAGCGGAGAGAGAAAAAGAATTTTCCATCTCATTCAAACAGAGTGCCGTTGAGCGCTCATTTGGTGAACAGAGCGGGTACTCGCTTGGAGCAAAACCGCGCCCTCCGCGTCCCCTCTCCGCTCCAACTCCACCCTCCGCCCGGCTCCGCTTCAGGCGTTCACCTTTAACTCATTCCCGCATGAGATCTACGCTTCCACATTCGATCGATTCCTCTTTTACCCTACTCCTATTTACACGAAGTGAAAAGGCCACACACTCATTGGATTTGATTCCAAGGGAAAGGCAAAAATCACCTCACGAAGAAATTATCAGTGCACGCCGAAAGTTTTGCAGCGGCGGAAGCTTCAGGGGTTGCCGCAGTACGCTGTTCCTGGGAAGGGCAGGGCTTTCACATTGCGCTAAATGTAATCATTCATAATTATGACAAGCATCGGTCTGCACAATCAAGCAGAACGCTAATAGGTGTGCCCAGAGGGGGAAAACGAACGGCAGTTTAAAGGGGATACCACCTACTCTTTCGACATTTGTAAATGTTAACCTAGAGTGGATATGAGACGATATTTCCAAAAGGATTTGCCTGATGTATCAGAAAAAATCATTATTAAATTCCTTTACCCTTAAGTAATCAAACTTTTTGTGCATACACTACAAGATCTCAAATAATTTAGTGATACAAAACGTCATTAGTTGTTCATTTTCTTTTATCATCATATATTCTTCATATAAAAGTCTTTTTTATGGGTAGTCTTTATCCTTGATACAGTTATTGTGTTTTATGTGCTCAACCACGTCATCGAATTTTTTTCGGTTCATGGAATACATTTACTTGCTTTCGCTATATTACGTTGTGCAACATTCATTGCTTCTGAAGTTACTGCTAACGGTAGATGTGGGGGATCCGGAAAGCCCCATTGGCTATGATTGCGTTAAAGATTAGAATCAACTTAATCTGGGGAACCCAACGTCAAGAAAGAAAACGGAATCTATGGCGGTATGTGTTCTTTCGGAAAAGGGCTCTCTCCCGAGGGTTATATTTTTCTTTGCCGGTTACAGAGATGCAGGCGGCTCTGAGTCCACTCCTAACCAAAACACGGAAAGCAACATTGGGTTCTAAAGTAAATATAAGCCCTGTTCCTCTCAGTTCACTTTATAAACACAATTTCATAAAAGTAACGTAACACGAAATTTATTGAGAAGTAACATGTTTTTGTAAGTAACATGGTTTTTGTTAAACCATATGAATTGAGGTTAACTTTATGTGTTAAATAATTTATTAGTATTACATTAATAGTAACATGAATTAAATATGTCCGTCTAAAAATGTATATGTATATTTTTTATTATTCTTTTAATAGAATCTAATGATTATTTAATTGTTTCATACACCGTAAGATTGTTGGTGTAGCTGTATAAAGATGAAATTGACGCAATATATTATCATCTATCAATATATTATCATTATCTTTTGTTATTTATCTATTCTGCAGTTAAATATTGTAAATAGTTTATGTTAAATTAAATTAACAAGGAATCAATGTATGGGATTAAAAAATATTCAATTTAGTACGTTTTTTATTTATTTTCATTGGGTGAGGAAAATGTAGGATCATCTTAGGTAGTTTTTCGATTGAAACAAAGTAATTGGATTAAAAGAAATGGGAACTGGAATAAATTAAACGGGAGACATTCGACAAAAAAATAATAAGAACACAGTTTAAAAAATCCACTGATAATATATTTTCAAGAAAAATGGACGCAAAGGCACTAGGGTACTAGTAGAAGATCTCTTCGGCAAGGTAAATGTATAAGCTTTGAAGGGAATTGATATCAACGACCGTAGATAAAGAGAAAAATGAGTAGTTAGTGAAAACTTACGTGGAGTTTGTACACGATACCTCGAAACTCGCCATTAACGCCATTCACAAGAGATGCACAGGAGATCACGTAAATTTCGCACGGACCTCCTCTCATTGTGAAATAATGCGAAATAAATAATATAGTGTACATACACTGTTTACCAGTTTTGTAATACTGTGGTTGTGAGTCATCCGCGGGAGAACATAATAGGTAAACACCTCACACGACGGTGTTTATTTCTCATTGTTTGTTCAAGACGCAGTGTGTTGCCTTGGAGATCCTATGTTGTTCTTTGAGGAAAGAAGACGCGCTCCGGACGAAAACTTTTGAGACGAGGGTGTGCAGAATTATGGGAAACGTAAGTGGACCGAGGGGAAAAACAAATGAGGTGTTGGGTTTAGTAGACAGAAAGTGGTCAGGGGGAATGCAATGAGAGCAGAGAAGGCGGGAGAAGGATAAGATTATGCTCGTTGAAGGGAGAATATACTCGTATATGCGGGGCTGGTTAGAAAGGGGAAATGAATGAATGTATTGGTTTGCATTATTACAGGCAGACCTACAGGAAGAATGATCAACATCTCCGTGTACGAAATAATTTGACAGCCACTACAGGGTGTTACGGGGTAGGTCCACACAACGACGAATTCCAACATGCACACAATGCATTAATATTTGCTACGTGAAGATCAACTTTCATATGCTAAAATGCTTAGCGGTTCATTGATGCTCTAATAATATGGGATTAGTGTTAGTAACTGTTGGATTATTTTAGACACAAAAAAAAATGATTCCTGCGAAATACGCCACCTATCATAGCTTTCCTACTGTCCGAAAATATTTATTATGCTCTCTAATCGAAAAAATCCAAATATTAATTCTATCCGTTCTACAGTCCATCTATCTCCCCAATTATATGTTTCTGTTCTCATATAGTACCGCAGCATCACGCGTTTCCAATTTTCAGTTAATAACGGAAAAAATAATCTGCCTCTAAATTCATGCAGTAAATTTAATCTGTATTTCAATCCACGATCAATGAGTAGCTCCCAAACTAATTCCTTCAATGCCATGTGACGTTGTACGTTTTCCGTGACAAATTTCCATAAAAATAGCTACTCTCGGCTGTACTAGATCTCATTATGAAAATAATCCTACATCCTAAGGATTCAATACACTCACGCATAATTAATGCTGGGCTTAAATAATGTAGTATCTTTCTTCCTCATTCGCCCTCTTACCTCATCTCGTCAGTATATTTATGAATAATAATTTTCAATATGTCGCCCCGCATATTGGCCAAATATGCTTTTTCCGGAATACATTACGTAAAAAAGTAAATTATGAATAATTCAAATACTATAAAGTTATCATAGCGGCTTCATTGCTTACTTGGAGAACTTGATGGTTATTAATTACCGTTCTGTTCGCACAGTCGTGTTGTTACAACTGTTAAGTAAAAATTTGTAGTTATAAAACTTTACGGTAAAAGTATTTGGGGTTTTGGGTGCATAAACGACTAACAATAAGGTCATTTTGCATTTACAGTCAAATTTATAAAACGTCAAGTAAGCAAAATAAATACCCCAAATAAGTAGAGCGGAACTTCAATTAAAAACACAATAGTAAAAATATTGATATGTTACATTTTAAACCAAGTAAATAAATGTAACCATAAATTAATGACCGTGTGTTGCAAAATTAAGAAATATTGACATTTTTAAAATCTAAAAAATGAAAGGATCTCAGGATAATTTCCCGGGATAACTCCTATGCAGGATCAAGCAACGTTTAGACTGCCAGGATAAAATGACCATTTAGTGAATATTACGATATTATTTATAATATGATCACAAATCGCGCGCGGAAAGATAACGTTTAAAACCAGGATTGCAATGAAAAAAAATTTGCGTTTCCACATGAAAAGGTCCGTTCCACTATCCAGGTTTCAACGCCGCGCGTCATCAGCAGGTTCGGGAGACAACGGATTATGACGCGCATCGTCGTACCCCAGGTAGTGAAATAAACTCTTTCATGTGGAAATACAAAGTTTCGTCATTTGGAATCATGTACCTCTTCTGCAATATGACGCCTGTTACTGTCTTATATATTTTTGATGTGCACTTTCTAAAACTTTTTACTGATAATTTTAAAAATCTGCATTTCCTTTTTTGTATGCACATAGAATGATGCGATTCTCCAGGTTTCTGATGAATTTGTTGATGAACCATGTTTAATGGCGTGCCGTAACCCGACCATAAATCCAACTTCATCCCTCCATATTTTCTACCGGTCATAATTCAATGTATTATACCAATTATAATGTAGCCGTACCTAGACCAAAGTCAGAAATTTTCAGCCAGAGCTATTTATTCCTAGGGTTCGAAATATATTGTTCACTACCCAAATTAACTGTTAATACAAGGACTGAAGTTACATTTTGTGGTACATAAAAAATGGTTATTTGCTACTGAAGATGTATTAAAGTTATTTTTAAAAATGATTGAAATTGTATTAATATGAGGACAGTCTATTATTTTTTATTTTGTCAAATTATTTATTGATATGCAAAGTTTGCTGTTTCTTTGTCAATTGTAGGCTTTGGCTAAGGTAATACGTAAAATTGTAAAATATTATACCAGCAAAAAGATAATTTCATGAAAATTATGTGAGAACACAAAATCAAATTCACATCATTATTTTTTGTTTATTTAAGATGGTCGAGTCGGTAACCCCAAAGCCGATTAATCCAAAAGGGGTACCTGTATTATCAACTTATATGAGGGAATTTTGTTGTTGTTAAAATTGTAAAATGTTGCATAATAAATTCTTTATTATTATTATTAATTCTTTTCCTACCTTGCTTAGTTGACCATCTCCACCTTTTTTTTTACAGTTTCTTAGAGTCCATTGCATCCCAGTCTCAATTCACGTTTCTTGTGCTCTTAAATCTATCAAAATTTAAAACTACCTTCTGCTGAACTACCATGCAAAATGCTTTTTTTGTTGTTTTTCCCTATTTCCATTTTACATTTCTATTTGTCGCCATTGTAAAATGTAAAACTCTTTTGACGCATACATATCTTCCTTTCCCAAAGACCAATTTACTACCATCAATTCTCCTCTTAAAATACTTACTTTTTCTTAACAAACTCACTTAACTTACTTATATAATAATGATAAGTTTTTTCTAATGATTCGTTGCGAATTCTATCAATTCGAAGTATGCGCATTAGAATCCCTGCAATTCACTCTAACGTACCATGCGACAATGGTTCATATTCCATTTACAATTATGGGATTATATTACTTGTCACATAAAGTGACAACTACCTTGGCTGAAGCTTGAATCTCGACGCCTAATGTACATTTTTTCTGCATACACTATCAAATTCTGAAGTCAGATACACCAAAATACCTCACGTGTGACTTTCAATGTCTTGATAGAATACAATATTTCAATAAAAGAGAGACAACCACAGTCATTATATCCTCAATTAGTATTGTATAGCAAGTCTTTCAGGGTCACCAATATGGGTAATTGAAAAACCTCAAACTGGACACGAAAAACCCGGCTTTTATTACATAATTAGATATGGATCAACACATTATTGAAATCTCAACAACCAGGGTGACACTCAAACCTCAAACGATCAATATTATTGCAAAGCATTATTTATAATATAATATGCTGATTTTGAGGCCGATAAAGCTCGCATGTTACATCTCACAAAAACTATTCATGGTAATCTAATAAATAAATTTGATATAATCAGGTTTTAACTTTATACTGATTATTTATACTACTTTTTAATATTAAATTAATATTTATTATTATCATTATTAATTTATTTTAACTTTTAAAATGTTATAAATCCACTTATTTTAAGTTACCTTTCTTATTTCTATTTATTCGTCCAATTAGTTATTTATTAATATATTTTTATTATTCCTTAATATTATGATTTACTTGTAGAAACATTACATTCAAAACCTTGAAATAATTAAAATCTTAGAATTATTTTTAAGATAACATATATATATATGTATATATATGTGGTGTATCTCCTTCAATGCACCTCCTGCCCTGCGTTTTACGTAGGGGAGTGCACCACACCCCTCTCCCTTCGT
>WURS02342232.1:0-17859 GCA_011762765.2 Rhinocypha anisoptera
CTCGAGCAAGCCTGACAACCTACGTCGCACTTCTCTCGCCCTGCTCATAGGCGAGAGCTCAGCTCTCCCTTCTTATTATTTCCACGATATTGTGGAAATAAATTTCTAAGAGTGCCAGACACGTAACTATGAAGGCGTTTCGAATTCGGCGCCATTCACTTTTGCAGCCTTTCCAGTCACAACCACGACCACAGTCTCAGCTCTATCATAATTAGAAGAGTTCTACAAGTTCGACGGCATTTGCTTCAAGAACCTGCTGCTGAGGCGGTAAACAAACAAAACTTCGTTAGAAGCCAAACATGAAGCAATGACTGGTTAGCAGATGGAAATAGCTGAATAATAATGTATCAATGTTTTTAAAATTATTCTATGTGCTAAATTTATTGTAATAAACTCACAAGGAGACTTTTAGACATGATTTTGCATCAAAAGACAATAAAAAACAGTAAACATCGTACTTGTAAACATGCACCAGTAATAATAATATAATAAAGTATGGCGCTAAAATGGATAATAGTTTGTTGGATGGAAATAGACTGAATGCTGTGGGTGGAAATAGCTGGATTTGGTTCTTCACGTGTGTGTGTTAGGTGACTAGTGTGAGTATGTCTGTGTGTGATAGCGAGCACGAGTTGTAGTGTTATTGTTTGATTGTTTCAAACCACAGCAGTTGGGTGTTTGGTTGTTTGCCTTAAATCCCCTTGGTTTCCTTTTGTCTTGTCTCCTGCCAACCTCTTTGGTTTGATGGTGGGACGTACCAATCGGTATGAATCGATGCACACATCAAGTTGGTTGAGTGTGGACTATTTTTTGAAGCAATTTCTGTGTGTTAAGTCTATTGTGAAATTTGACAACGTACTTAGGTAGAGGAAAACATAATAATAGTTTGCTTGCCTCTTGACGTGTACTGACGACAACGCACCCACTACTGATGCAGACTACCAAAGGGCATATTACAGTTTCTGGTAGCAAAAATCCAGGTAATGTCTATGGTGCACCGAAATGCGTGTGCCCGCTTGTCTGCCACTCTTATCATCGCAATAGTAGATTACTTGAATACCAATCATGACATACCAGTCGATATTTTTTTGCAATGATTTGAATATGAACGACTAGTTAGATATACTCATGCTGGTGTGCAAACAATAAGTGGTGTTGTGAATTACATTTGTGATAGTTTTGTTTTGCCTCTAGGGTTTTCTTGTTCTCATTTTTCGGATAACACCAACGAATGGTCTTTTGAAGAGATCGATTATATTGATTCCCTGTTTATGAAAAGCTTCCGATATACTGCTTGTCCAAACAACCACCACCACGATTCATCAAAATCCATGAGTTATCCAAAAGGTAAGAAGAAACCGGAGGGTAAGTCAACAAGTATTGTTGCATTACGTTATCAATGAACTTTATTTTGTAGACGGCATACCTGTGGTGGATGGTTCTTATGGTGCTATTCCAATGCCATTTCAAATGGCATACCGGAGCGGAACACCACCTAACAAGCGCAAACAAACAACCTTGAGTACAGCTAGGCGGACAACAATTGTGAGGGAGGATAAGGAGGACATAGGAGGATATCATCCTGGTCCCGATACATGCACCAAAAAAGAGGATTGTTGCTGTTCGGCTTGCATTCAACGACGGAAACTGGTCGCGGAGTTACTTGCCGAAGAAGAGTCGAGTAAAAAGAAGAAACAGAAAAAAAAGAAAAAGAAAGATAAGAATGGCGTCAAAAGTACTAATACTAATAATGATGATGATGGCGATGATGAAAAAAATAAGGAAATTATAAAAAATTTACCTGAACAATTTGAGGAGGTTGAGCAAGAAGCGACAACACTTAGCACCAAAGAGGAGCAGGAAACGAAGAACAACAAAAATAGCCTCGCGTCGGAGACAAACAAGAAGAGTAAAAAGAAGGCACTGAGAGGTGATAACAAGTCTGCCAGTCAGACCAGTGATGAGGCGACAGATCTCAACACGAGCGAGCTGCAGCACTGGATCGAGATGAAGAACAAGTACACGATACCTAACTCGCCCGCGTGGAGTCTCGACGAGGCTGACCCGCTGAGCGAAGAGGATGGTCAACCACCCAGTGCCGAGTGGATGGATGATGCTAGTGACACTGCTTCCGACATTCATCACAACTTCCTCGACGACATGGATGACTTCAATCTCCAGTGCTCCAACGACAGTTCCACCATTTCACAAGTAGAGAATGTTCAACTTAAAGGTAAGTTTTTCATTGCACTCTCGGTGCTTGCCACACATTCTAATCTACCAATTTGTCATTTCAACCCATCCTAGCGAGATTACTTGCCATTGATGCGCAAGAGGCATTTATGCATCGAGAAATGCATGGTGCACTGCAACTCATCACTGAGGCTATTGAGCTTGATCCCAACGAGCCTGTTTACTATATCAATCGTTCTTTTTACTATCAACAGTGAGTAGACTGTGATTTTATTTATTTTTCTAGTTTTGATTACCTTTATTTCTTACTCTGTAGGTTACAGGAGTTTTTGAAAGCACTGCATGACGTAGAGTCGGCTTTGAGTTTAGATGAGAGCGAAGTGTACCTCGAGTACTCACTGTACAGCAAGGCGAACGCACTGATTGGTTTGGAACGCTTCGACCAGGCGGAGACCGTGCTCAACCGGATTCGCTCACTGCCTAATAATGCTAACAAGTTTATTCCAAGACTCGAAAAGGACTTGATGTTGGTTCGTCTCAAGAAGCTCGTTCATTCTGATTACACACTGCCCTTGGCACGGCTCTATGCCTTCAAGTATGGCTCGATCAAAGAGGCTCTGGCAGCTCTGGAAAGCCACTGCGATCTGCTGATGCAGCGCAACGATATCGATCTCAAGCTACACCTCGCATTGATCGGCTCACACAATCCCGAGGAAGAGGTGGACTCGCTAGACGAAGAAACTCTCAACTTAATTTACGAGGATGAAGCTAACCAATTTATGTGTATGCACGATGACTACGACGACGACGAAATCTACTTTAGCGAAGAAGAAGAACGAGACATTTTCTATGGTAATTCGGAAAACTGGAGTCGACCTAAGGATATTTTGAACAAAACTATTCCGGAATTTGAAGAAACCAGAGAGTGAGTAGCATTGGTTTTGTGATTAAACTTAATTCTGACCGATAAAACTTGTTGTATAGACCTCCAGATCCAAAGGGACAGAAAGCGTTATGGATTGGCAACGTATCGCCCAGTTGTTCAGTTGCCCTGGTGACTCATCTTTTCATGAAGTTTGGCAATGTGACCTTCTGTAAGATCTTTACCAACGAGAAGATTAGTGATACGTCTTATTTGTTGTTGCACTATGACAATGATTTGTCCCCGAGACTCGTAATGAACTATTACAAGGTAATGTAGCAAAATACAAGCCAATTGGAAACAATTAACATTTTTTGGCTACAATTGATTGCAGGACAAAGTGGTGCCAGGTGTCAGTAAGGATGACTCTCCTTTATTGATTCGTTTCCGAAATAAGAACGACAAGTTGGAAGAGTCGTACGAGTCGCCAGTACTAGGGCTAGGTAACACACTGGCCTCGCCAACCAGTGGAACAGTGCCGGGCAGTCCTGGCCCCACCACCACTTCTTCCAACTCGAAGAGTGTCTATGCCACTGAGTGCTACTACTGGCGAACTACAGGTTGCGATCGAGAGCGGTGCAACTTCAAACACGTGCCAGCCCACAAGGGGATCGACAAACAGGCGTGGATGCGTAAGAAAACATGACCTTATCTGTCTTATCTCCCCTCAATCTTTTCATCAATTATTTCTTTTATATTATTTTATCGTATATTATTATTATATTATATTCAAATAAATTAACCGTAATATTTACATTTGACTTAATCTATAGTAAACCCTCAAACTTACGCGTTGTTGAAAAGGCAAAATAGAAGGCATTAATCGAATTCCATTAATACCTCTTACTTTGCCTTTTCAACAACTCGTAAGTTTGAGCGAACGGTTAGCTAGTTTTTTAAGAGGACTAAGTTATTGTCACATATAGATTATTTTAGCAAGAATCATAAATCAGCCAAATTTGGGCTAATATTTAAGCCAGTTTAGAAATCACTAGCCAGTTTTGGTCGACCACTTATCCCCCAAAACTATGCATACTTAAGTAATTACTGTATATAGAATTTGTGAAACGTTTGAATCACAGCCAATAGATGGCGGGGTGTGTGACATCTTGGACTAATAACTAGGATCACATGGCCGATTGCTTCTTTACCAAAGTTAAAACTGTCTAAACCTAATTGGAAAATTGAATTGTTGCATTAAATCGTATAGTGTTATATAAACAGAGACTGACATAATATAGAAAAAAGAAATAATCGATATAAACGTGAGTGTTTGGCACGTGAACGGCAATGGGAGATCAGGACAGAGAGCAGACGAGTAATCCAAATTACGTGACTTATCACGAGCCGAGTGGACAGATGATTGTGCAGAGCTATCGAACGGTCAATCACTTGCCCATCAAGCGCGCCGAACAAGTACTGCACCAGGTGCAATTCAAGTCAACCAACGAAGAGCACAAACTGCGGAAGGTGTGCTACCCAGGGGTGGTGTCACCTGACGTACTGACACACTCCGAGGTGAGTCACGAGTGGAACGTGAACCAATTGGCTACAAGATATCAGTTGGAGCTTAGTCACACTGGTGGAGAGAGCATCAAGTCAGAGAGTATTTTGCTTCGGCATGATGACTTTCTTCGTTGGAACGAGTCGGTGCGTGGAGCTATGCCAGTGATGCGTGCCACCAGCCTCAGCTCGTGCTCGATGCCACTGCTCAAGCACACCCGACTTCTCACCATCGACCTCACTTCTTCACCACCGCTTCAAAGTCACGTCTACAGACAGCCAAACTTGTCCCAACAGTCCTCTAACCGCAACAATGGCCAGTGACACATCACTACAAGCACTCATTAAATTCAACACTTTGTAAGACAAAATTCGATTTTTGTTTAATTAACTTGAACTCTAATTCTGTGAATCCCCATGAAAATTTTTCGTGATTAGGGGGAAGTAATAATGTTCCGAAAATTTCCCTGGGTAACACAATACTTGAGCCGAACAAGGCATAACCGTACAAATAGCCTTCAAAAAGTTTATTTTACCACTAGTCACATTTTGTGCTGATATATCACTATAGTTGAGCTCGGCTGTCTTAGTTGTGAAATGTGCTTTTTGTAGCGTGATTGTACCGCGCGCCTCTCAAGTGTTGTGTTACCTACAATTGATAGACAGTGTGCTAATTTGAAGATATTGTTTTGAACATGGATTAAATTGGTTTTAGTATATTTGTGCGAAATTACCCAGTTCAAGTAAATGTAGACATCACTAAATGTAATTTTGTTTTACCCTTTGATTAATGGAAACTTCATGGCCAGAAATTGCAATGTCATTGATATTCTCAAAATAAAAGTGTGTTCTTTTGAATCTAAGGTATGTGATCGATAGAGTGATTGCGATGATTAATTAGACTAGTCGATAGGCTAATGGCTCAATCTGGAACGTTAGGGACGCGCGTTCTCGGGTAATGGCTTGGGCGTAGCTGCTCGAGTGGTGCGACAAACAACACTATCCACCAGTTTGCAGTTTGGCAGCAAACCAGCGCACCGGTGATAGTCATCAATCTTATCTGGTTGCGGATGACACCTCGGTTCATGCAGGTGGGAGTGATCCACTGACCCTCCGAACGATAGGGCACACAACACTATTCCCAACCACTAGCAAGCCTAATGAGGCGCGGGTAAGGCACAAAACAATGCGCAATGCCATTTCCGAGTCCCGATACTAGCCATCTCATCGAAGCTCTTTTGGGTAATATCACAAGCAATATTAAATAATGCTTGCAAGTTACAGTAGTTATCGTTCATTAGTGCTGTGCCATTAGTTGTTTGATGGCTATGTCGATCGACGAAAGGCGCCTCAGATTGGCTCACGAGTTGAATGAACACGCAGTGCACTCGGGTACAAAGCGATTAGCGTCATTCTCTAGCCAAGCAACGGCATTTATATTTCAACCAAAATAATTCGGCCTTTTGCCTAATAATTGACAAGAAATTTAGTCAAAATCATAACAGTGACTTGGAAAGTTTTAAAAACTTGATTTTTATAGGTTGTGACAGGAGCAAGTTTTGCCTACAACCTAAGTTCAACATTGATGGTAGAAGCATGAAGAGATTGAAGAGGGCACCACTCGTTATCAACGTGTGTTTTAACTTTGACTCAATACCTTTAGTTTATTACAAACTGTCATCAAGTGAAGAAAGTATTCTCTCAGTTGTGCCATTCGTTTGTTTGATATCTGCAGTAAAGCACAATGTCACCAATTTCCAAATTATCTGACGAACATATGGTTTGAATTACTGTAATTAATTGTTGTTATATTCTAATTACAACAAATTATCAGACGTTGAACCGAGCGCGAAACGAACTGTCCCGATTGCAAGAGATGTGCAGCGAGGTGGCCAACATGGTTCATCAGATAGATAGTTCACTTTCTGTGATGAAGCAGTTACTGGACCCATTGCAAGTCGGTGAGTACGGCAATGCAGTTGATCTGTAGTCGGTATTGACACGCACGTAATAGATGCCTCGATGGATGGTCTTTGTCGCAACACCACCATCAATCTGGAAGAGTCAAGCATCGCTTCGCCTGTTGAGACCATTCGGAGCAGTGGGTACGAGTGGAAAGACTCCTTGTTAGAGATCACCAAAGGTCCGTGTGAGTACACTCCTCCAAAATCTCGTGAATATCGTTACTTCAAGTCTCTCAACGAAAAAACAAAAACAATGCCTCAGCCTTCGGTTAAAAATGATGCAACCAACTTGGACACCTCTGCTAACGGTGTGAGCAAAGTTCGCTCGAAAAAAACAACTTCGCGCCGATGCTCTGGTGGTTTCTTGATTCAAGAAATGGAACCACAACCAATCAGTTTCCAAGCTAGTAAGCCCAAAGCGGTGAAAGGTTCCAGGAAGACCAAGTCAAAGCAGTGACAGATTAATCAATCTTATTTATTCAGCAAGTTTTTATATGTTATGTTATTCTACTTATTTGTTTAATGTTTTTAAAATTTTTTAATCAAATTGTTTTTATAATTGCTTTAAAAATAAGTTTAATTAACTATGTAGCAACTGAACTAATGCAGTAAAATGAAGTCTCACCTTTAACATTTATAAATTGTTGTTTAACTTTTAGGACAAAACAACTATAAAAATTTAAAATCACATTTTATTGAATTCTCATCTTTATTGAATTGAGTATTTTTTGGGAATTCTTATCTAAATTCTTAAAAATTTTCACTAAAATAATACTCTATCATTGTGAATGTCTTAAAAGTTCTAAAATTGCAAACGTCAAGTTTATCGGACTAAATTCTAACCTAAATGAGGCAATCAATCACAAATTTAGAAAGCTTTGTGCAAAAAAAATTCAATAGCCAAAAAAATATAATATGAGAGCAAAGATAAAACACTCTTTGAACTTGATTTCTACAGAACTACACGAGTTTTAAAGCGCATAGATTAAAACTCACTTCTCTGACTTGGGACAAAAGAGTGTAGTAACCTGATTATGTAATGATTCAGTCCAACAATTAAAGAAATGTAGATACAGTAAACCCTTAAACTTACGCGATGGAGAAAATAGAAGACATTAATCGAATTCCATTAATGCCTTTTACTTTGCCTTTGTAACAACTCGTAAGTTTGAGGGTTTACTGTTACATTCTTGCCAAACTTCCATAAAGCTTCCGAATACAGATTAAGTCCTTCGCCAAAGTTTTGTGTTTCAAGCGCTTGAATTATTGAATTTTTTTACTGGGTTAATGTGTAATTTGTAATCAGTTTTGGTTGCATTTGGAGTACTTGATAACCGGCATTGGCACGTGTTGGCACAGGAGTGGTGAGTAGTGTGCGCGAGCACCAACATCGTGTGAATGGAGCAGACTGCTTACAGAATGTTTACACTGGCCAGTGTCGGCTGTGCCTAGTGTTGGCGCATGCGGCTGTGTATACACTTGCATCGGGCCCAGTCGGGAGTGTGAAAGCGTGTGTGTATGTATGGTGTGTGGTACCCGCGTGCACCGATATATTCGCTCAAAATCCGAGAACCCGGCACATTCGCGCGCTAGACACGAAGCGCACAACTTGGTCGTTACACCAATTTTGCCCATGAAACCTTTGGTGCTTTCCTCGATCGCAACCCTCTGGCATCGACCTGTCATCTCTTGTCTGTCTCAGTTTGCTCATCTCTCGCCACCTATCAAGGATTTTTCTCCCTTCATTCTATGAAAGATTAGAGTGAATTTAAAACATTAAACTTTTGAGCATCAGTATACTCGGTGTACACTGTAGAGGAAAAAGTGCATCAACTTGTCATCTCCACACGCTCCCGTTGACAGATATTTTCGACAGCTGTTTGCGCATTACCCCTTGTGATTATCGTCTAGGTAGTGATTAACTGCAATCTTTCGTTTCGGAGTATAATAATTGATATATCTATATATGAGAAAAATGTTTGGTCGAGCTTAAAACGGTATGGTGTCAATTGCAGTGGAACAGTGCTTTGGTGGTGGTGTTGTTGTTGGCTGCCCTGTCGGTTGCTAGATCTCAGCTAGGGGCCGAGCTCGTGCGGGGCGTTAATCGTGTCCAATGAATCGTCGAGTCGGTACGTGAGAGCAATTAAGGACAGCGCGAGCCCACCCAGCCCCTCCTTCCCCGGCTACTACCAACCACCGATTCTTACTATGTGCCAATAGAGACATCTGTGCGACTATGCGATCCAAGTGCCACCCAGCACCTTGCACACTGGCCCTTGTCGCCTTACTGCTTGCCGTGGACCACATACCGGCGGCGATTGTGCCTCAACATGTCATCACCTCCACTGCATCCTCTTCTCACACTTCCTCACCATTTGAGATCAAATTTCCGATCAACGTGCACAACGATGGTGGCGAAGTCTTTCGCGAGGTCATTACCTCTAATCCACACGAAGACTACATCAGTATTGACTTTGAGGAAACCGACGGATCTCATATCAAACAGTTGATTGACTTTAAAAACGTGAGTTTTTTGAAATTTAAAAATCAAATTTTTACTTTATAAAGTTTAAACACTTGGAGTGGTTATGGTTTACTTGGAAATAGTTACACTGAATCAGAATGATGAGTTGTAGTAGTAGTAGTAAGTATAATTTGTGCAAAAATTTAAATTTAAAAATCAAGAGTTGAGAGGAATGAGAAATATTTAGTGCCTTTGTGTTGTGATATGGTTGACAGGATGGCTGGCCTGTCAGTAACAGGTGTAATTTATGCATTCATTCAGTGAGTGCGCGCCGATGGTTCACAAGCTTTGTGCTGCTTGGGTCTGGTGAGTCTGGTAGTGACGACAGTGGCATCGAGACTCGCAGCTCACCGTGCTGCGATTAATCACCCAGGTCCCGGCGTCTCCGGTGACAGTGAACACACGAATGAATAATAAATTTGTCTTCTTCTCTCTTCACCCGACTTGCACATACACATTCACATGACAGGCCTTTTCTTGCTACTGTTAAGCACCCAGCCAACGGGCGTCAATTTATTTTTGGGTTTAAGCTTCTGGTCCTCTATCCACCAACGATGATGGTGATTAACATGCAGATGCAGAACCATCTAGCTTTCGTCTAGATCTGGTCCCTTGACTGGTCTATCAATCCATTCAACGGTGCGTACACGCACCCAGACTCGATGATAAATATTTTATAATCTCATTTATTCGCTTCCAAAATAGTGCTCGTCTTTCATTTGGTTGATACCAGGCACCAGCAGTGCCAACCACGACCATCTGGACCCGAGTGGATGACTCGCAGTGACTGGTTGTGAAGACACGGCTTACTAGCTTTCGATCTGTCTCTCGGGTACTCCTAGGCGCACTGCAATGCCAACTCGATCGCAACAGTGACTCTCAAATCACTACTTGATCGACTATCTTCATTCTACTGTGTTCAATCCAGTTCACTCGAATAGTTTATTACAATCAAATTCATTTGATTGTAAAAATTGTCAACATTATACTGTTAAAGTTTTTAATTACTTGATTGCTTTAATATTTAACATTTGTTCATCAAAGAGTTAGAATTAATTAAACAAGTTCTGGATTTTATCTTTGGCGTATAAATGATTTATAAGTTTAATAACATGGCAAAAGCGTTTGCTCATTTTATATTTTGGACTGTTTGCTTTGTGAGTATATATGTATAGAAAGTTTGAAAAGTCGTGTGCCATATAAAAATTTTCTTTTAAAAGGATTAAATAAGTTTGGTACTTTTTTGGCATGTATCTAAAGTTGGAAAAAATTCGTAATAATTGGCGAATTTTTAGTAAATACGAATTAGTTGAACAAAATAATAATAATTGTTACGAACATTATTTTCTCATTAAAATTAAAAACAAGAATTTAATGGGGAAAAATCAATAGAGGATTTGTCATGATAGACACGAACATAAGGGGGCGACGAGGTGTAAAATAGTGAAAGTAAAGTGTTGTTTGGAACTAACAAAGTTAGCATTTGGTTCGGTTGAATGCCCAAGCTACCCTCCATGTGAATAGTGTCATTGAGAACCTCTTTTTTGGGTGGTAGTGGTGCATTGGGGAAAAGAGTTGGCGTGTGTGAACACAATAGCGCCACTGGTGGACTGAATCTAATGTCCGGGCATGGTGGTGATGGTGTCCCCTAATGGTGATGGCGATCATCACTCCCGTCGCTCTCTCTTTAAATATATTCTCTCTCTCTCTCTCTCGCTCGCTCGGTGATGTTCGATGATCGACTGATCGGCATCGGAGCTCGATCGATCCTGAGTGAAGCAATGCTCGCCACCACCACTGGCCAGCCGGAAAATGCGAACATCCAAGCAATGTTCTGCACTATTGATTCGGCTGACCAGAACGCGTTCGGCTCTTGGTCCTCTTTCTTTAATTGAAAGTGAGCTTCCACGGGCAAGTTGTTTGAATGTTTGAATGTGTGTCGGCATGTGCGGTGAGCCGGTCGCACTTGGGTGCTGAACTTTGCTCCACCCTCACCTCCCCATGGTACCAGCATGAATTATTTATGTTCACTGGCGTGGAGAAATCAAACATGCATGCTTCTAGTGGTAGCTCGATCATTGGGATATGTCACTTGCAGCACCCTCGGCACTTGAGATGATTTACACCGTATGACCCAACCACCATTTCAGTGACATGATCCAGGCTCCTTTTTGCCTCCACAGTCACTCTGCAACTTTGGTATTAAAAATAAGATTCCGGGTGTTGTGGATGTTTCTGTAACACAATTTGTTGTATATTTAGGCCTTACTGTTTTTTAAGCTGCCATTAATCAAGAAAAATTCAGAAAGAGGCACAATCATACATGACAACTTGTATTTAATATTTTAGATATTTTGAAGATATTGGTTCGATTTTTTTTGGTTAATGTTTTAGTTCTCTGATTCAATCAACCCTTGAGGCTTTTGTACTGCTTATTGGATGCCTGTAGAGCTACTTGCATGCATGAATGCCTTCTCTTAAGCTAATTTAAATTTCATTTTTCTAACAAATTAAATTACACGCAAGCCGCATGGTGCAGAAGTCGTGAGAAGTGGTCGACTCGACATTGCTTCCAAACTCTGGCACACTTGCTCTCACTTTCTCTTACTCTCGAATTCGATTGCGTTACATTTTGCGTGTCCAGTCTGTTTCTTGTTTCATATTGCTCGAGGAATCCAATAAGCTCGGTCTTGGTGGCAGCTGGATTCACTGGGTGCACTCGATTGGCTCCTGTGCACGCTTGCTGTGCACTCACCTCGCTAGGTGCCACCGAAAAGATCACTGTACTTGATTGGAAACAGACACTCGGTCTACTTTGCCTACCCCGATCCGATTGGCAAACTAATTGAACTACCAAGCCAGATCATATCACGCAGACCAAGCATGTACCATAATATATTGAGTTTAAATATGGAACAATTTACTTGTGCACTTTCCCAACTAATCCTTCCGTGCTGTTGCAAACATGTTTGTCTAGCTCGTTGAGTTTGTACAAATTAAAGTATTTTATTATTTATAGTTGAGTTATAAGTTATATTCAAAAACTAGTTGAGTTATTATAAATTCAAAACAGTATTTTAGTTATATATGCTATATATATGCAAAGGGATTAATTGCAATCAACAAAGTTTGTCTTCCTAGAAACACGAAATCATTAAAAGTGATAGATGCGCTTGCGGGTGGTGCTATCGATGGAGATTGATAGTGAGCGCGAACTAATTGCAACACTACGAGGATGCAAATAGCGATCCGAGGACGAATTTCAATTTTACTCTACTGTCATTCATCACGACACGAAGAGGCGCTCACAGACGGCAATCGATTTCGGTCTATTCGCTCTGGATATCAAGTTAACAAACCGAATTGGGAATATTCCTCACTGCGAGTGTACAGACAGGGTTCAAACAAAGGCCCGGGATAGGTCCGCAAGGCCTAGACAACTCTGCAAATACAAGTCAGAAGCCAAGGGAATGCAGGCCAAGATGGTTAGATCGTGAATCGATCAAAACGTTCGCTTTCTCTGTTGGTCCCACTGGTCAGAGGGACATTGAGTAGTGCAAATCGAAGCGATAAATCGACCAATCAGATAGAGGGCGAGTCGAAATGAGATCAGCATATTCAAATGTGGCATCGGGACGTGTCCGTCCAGTTGGGATGTGTGTGTCCGCGCGTGCCAGTTCAAATGACTCGACATGTCGAGACAGAATTCAATTTAATACTGTCCGAGGCGGCACGAATTCTTAAGTATCCCCTGCTCAACTAGGGCTATATTTAAATATGTCAAGAATCAAGTGATAGCTGGAGAGACAGGAAAAAAGACAGCATTAGACGTGAAGCTAGAGAGTTCAGGAATTTAACTGAGCAAAACCGGAACTCGTAGTTTTTCCAGTTTACCGGAAGTCTGCGATAGTCAATTAGAGAATTCGACAACAGTTTCTATGGACATTGGAGAAAATTGCCATTAGTGGATTGTAAGTTGCTAGGGTCGAACAGAGAATGATGGGACAAGAAGAGAGAGTTTTAAAAAGTGAAATTCACTGGGTGATGCCTCCAAAATGGTGTCTGTCATTTGGTGCGGGTGATGATAAAACTGGCGATTCACTTGGTAGCTTGGCTTGTCATGTCAGTGTCAGTGGGTGCGTTACGGAAAGCAGGCCACGACTCACACTACCGTGCTTCCGAGTGGTTTCCATTTCCTTGTCGTTCTCGACGTTGTCGCGGTCTGCAACAAGACAAAGTTTTATCATATTGTGTTCAGTCAAGCTAATTTTTTTGTGTGCGGTGGGCTGGTTGCTTGGATTGCGAGCCGCTTGCAAAACACCAATATCAAACCGTACATGTATTCTTGACCTTTGATGGTTGTGAAATGTATTAATGTTTGATGAATCTGGTTACGGACGGTGGTTTGGGGTTGCGCCACACAGGATTGTCCAAGTTGAGATTGTGCTAGAACAAATGAGCCAGGTCACAAACCACCCCAAATTGCACAGATGGCTCTACAGGCCACGGCGGACGTAATTAAAACTCTAGCTTATAATCCAAACTATCTTCACAAGTTATATCAGACCGGAAAAAGAACTGCACTTCCGTTTTTACTTGTTCTATCCTTTTATACGAAAAAGTTTTAAATTTTTAAATAGAATTTTCCATTGTAAATTAATTGGGCAACACAAATCCGATCGGGGAGAGAAGAGGTATTTTCAAATCACAAAGAATGTACGTGGAAGTGTGAGAGTTCGGGAAATGTCTAATTAGAGTCTAGAGAATTTGCTATAAGACACTGTGTCTCTAGTTAAAAGCGAAGCATGATTTTTAAAATAAAATTAACGACCAATGCGCTATTCGCGATGGGATTCAACAACTAGTAGCAATGTTGAATTAAAGTTAGCCCTTTGCGTCACTGCAGTGCGTATGCGTTAGACGATGTGGCCTCCAATGAATTGGTTCGATCCTCGGTTTCATATCAATAGGAAACGTTCCCGCGCCAACCAAGAAAACATCTCTCCAAGTGGCAATGGAATTCTTGAAAATTGAAATCAAGCTCTACTGGTACCATTAATTTCAATTATGCAAATTAAACTGGACTTATACGATCAAGTTGGTTAGTGTGGCTTGCGTTGGTATGTGATTCAAAGGGAAAATAATTACGCCATGGTGAGGAGAATGATGGCGCGATCGACGCGCGCGTCGTGGCACAGACCGTGGCCAGATTGCCAAGGCCAGCTTGTCAAGCGATTGAGCGTGCAGAGAAAGAGAGAGAGAGAGAGCGACAAGTCAAAGCGATCGCTTGCGATCGGCAGCACCACTCTGCCAGCCAAGTCTAATGAATTCTTAATGCTTGCGCGCGCGTCAGTTTTTGAACGTTCTAATTGAACTCGGTTGAGAGTAGCTATGGGGTCTGGATAGGAGAACACTTTGTTTTAAACAGATCGATCCAATCGATTCGCCATGGTCGGCGAGAGATGCAAAGTGGTGGGAAGGTGTTGGCCAGCCGTAGCTTTGTCACTTCGCGTTATCTAACTAGTTTGTGTTAGATAGAATCTATACTTTTACAAATTTCTTCTCTTAACAGCGTTTCTCAACGCTAAACATACTTTCGATTTCAACTTTAACCCAATCATGGTTGAGATGGTTGGTGAAGCCATTACCACTTTCGCCAATTTAGCAAAGAATTTGAAACAAGAGTATTTCCCAATTTAAACGATTTCACGCATTTACGCTAAACTAGCACACATGTTAAACGATGTTAAGATACGCACACATACACACAAAATGACTGTGTATGTTGTGTGCTTTCAAATGGAGTTGCATGTTTTTCTCTTAGATTGAGATACTGGTTTTAGTACTGAGTCATCTCACTTTCTATTTTCTCTCTCTTTCCCTGTCTCCCAATGCGATGTCGTGATGAAAATGTTTTCACTTTCACTTGATTGGCAATAAATTTGACCATTTCATGATAGCGCGAGAGAGTTGCCGTAATCCATTTCTACACAAACGTAATGGTACCCATTTAGAACACCAACTTGACACTAGTTTGAAGCAAAGTGAAAAAGGATGAGAGAGAGCAGAATTGGAGAGTGAGGTTGTATTTTCAATTACCTACACCCTCTGAACACCACTCGAGTGCAATGGTTAATCATAACAAATCGCAATGGGCACATATTGGCTTTGGCATGACTGAAGTAGCACATATCGCTTTATGAATCGCCACCGAGTGATTTGTTATTTGAAGTAAAAGTACAAACTAAAACAACTTTAATACGATTATTGATTGAACAAAGTGAAAAGAGGTGCGCGCATTTTTGATGCTACTTGTTTGTCTCTGTCTGTTGGAAGGCCACTGAGTGCAACTAGCACACTATGTTCCGGATCAAATAAATATTGCATGCTACAGTGTTTAGAAGTCGGTACCCGGGTGCAACTATGGGCACAAGTTTGGGTTAGCTTGAATTGTACAATTATTTACTTTTGGTTAAGCCTGTTTAATTCATCGGCAACGAGGAACATTGGTGGTGGTGGTGGTGATGGTACTTTTGGGTGTGCAAGTTGAGAAAAGAGCTTTTCGCTAAACTGCAGGCACCCGATAATGCCTTGCAGTGCAGCCTGCCTTCGAGGCTAGTTTTCCACTTTTTTCATCATTGTCTACATTATCCTTATGTTAAGTAAAGCCCGAACTCGGTTTGGTATAACATTAAGTACATATATGAACAAATAGAATTTTTTTGTTATTTTTTTATTAACATGATGAAATAACATTTACATCTTGTACTCTCGATTCAAAGGCTTATATTTAGTACGAATGCACTAGGATTTTTAAAAATTATTTTTAAAATGGAATTTTGTTTGAAGAGTTGAATTGTAGCAGAACATATAGTTTAATAATATTTAATGTGTATTGTACGCTGGTCAGCCGGGTCGACATTGAGTAATCATGTGCAATTAATTTGGATGAATAATCGTTCTTTTTAGTGCGTTCCTGTTTTTCACACTTGTGATATCTAAACTTTAAGCTAATCTCACACTTGGTGTGGGAGAGAGAAAGAGAAAGAGTGAGAGTTTACTGAGAGCTAATCAACTAGTCATCCTCGTTGTCTAGTTTGGTCTGTTTGCCCTCTGATGGGTGTCTTGATGGTCGAAGCGAACGCTACTTTTGCCGAGAGACGGCTCGATGTGTGGTGAGCACACTACTCTTGGCACCACTTGACTTCATTGGGCGGTCTGTGATTGAATTTAATGCGATCACTCCCTGGTGTTCTCTCTCTCTCTCTCTCTCTCTCTCTCTCTCTCTCTCTCTCTCTCTCTCTCTCACTCTCATCAAGTGCTTCTTCTCTCAATTCGCCTCCAGTATCATAACTCCATGTGACAATGACACTAATGATAGAGAGCTTTTGTGTGCTTCTTTTCTCTCCTTCACTGTGTGGATATATATATGTGTGTGTGTGTCTTTGTGCTATTCTACTGGGATCATGCTAATTAAAAAAATCTACAATTAATTCTCTCTAATTTTGGAAGAGCTTATGTGACTAGGTAGATACAAGGTGATCCGATAAAACCGTTTAACTGCTTTGCACTTTGTTTTGTAACAATCTTAAAGATCTTAATCTATGTTTAATTGTTTAAGTTTTTACAATCATATTTTTTTAAATATTTTATACATATAAAAAAGTTTTCGTTTGAAAATTTTGCTACATTTATCGATTTATAATCAAAACTACTCTTTGGGCCAATCGTCGTTTTGTCTTGCCCGAAATGAGACTTGCTGTGACAAATTGTGTAGATCGAAATTACTAGATTTGATATATTTTTCTCTCATGCCTTGTCGTCTGTTTCTTGAAAAATAATAGTTTTTTGTCACTGTCTTTGTATCTTTTCTTCTGGTCCCTTTATCTTTCTTTGGCAATCTCATTATTGGCGGCGAAGTGTTCATTTTTTGCAGTGGCAAAAATTAGCTTCATTGCTGGCTCTTTTCATTGCTCTGGCGGGGTGCCAAGATAAGTCTCTCTCTCTCTCTCTCTCTCTCTCTCTCTCTCTCTCTTCCTTTCTTTCGATCATTATTGAGATTTTGTCATCGCTCGATATTGGTGGCTTTCGATCGACTTTGGCGTTCTCGAGTGCTCCAACTGCCATATCATTGCGAACCAATCTTCTCGATCACATTTCACGAGTTCTAATCCTTTTAAATTGACATCTCTTGGCCCTACCAAGTGAGTAACTCAGTTCGCTCAATTTTACCAAGTTAGTAATTTCACATTCCTTGGTCATGACTTGCGAGGTTCATGTTATACTTTGCCATTTGGTTAGCAACCATGCCGATTGATTTAACATGTGTGATTGGCATATCGATCCATAGTTGAAGCTCACTTTGTAGACCGATACAATTTATTTTTGGATTTTTTACAATTAACATTTTTTTGAGACGGGAGAAAGAAGTTGCGATATTTTTTATTTTATTAAATTTGTCAATAGGAAGAGGAAGTGATGGTTTCCTGTAGAAAGCGAGACGCTAAATGTTAATTGATGCTATTTGTCATTAATCGGAACTTCATGAAGTGAACGTCCGGAATTCAACTTTTTTGTTGTTGGTCACTAATAAATTTAATAAATATCAGTTTATATATATATATTTATTATCATAAACTAACTTTTCTGATTGATATTATTATATTAGTCATTCCGATAAGTTTTCAGGTTTTTTTCTATGTCAAACCTTGAACACGAGATGGCGGTGCCTGCCACTCACATTGTTTACCTTT
>WURS02342341.1:0-17859 GCA_011762765.2 Rhinocypha anisoptera
AGGCCAGGGTGTCCCTTATGGGTGTGTGTCTAACCTCCACAGGGTCCATGAATGGTGACCCCAGGAAGCTATTCCGAGTTCTGGCAACCACCGGACACTCTCACAATAGGTGAGATGTAGTCTCAATTCCATTTTCGCACCATCTACAGTTGGGTGAGTCTGTGACTCCCAACAGGTTTAGGTGACTGTTGACTCTGTAGTGGACTGTCAGTACACCTACAATGGTCCTAATTTCACTTCTGGTCACAGGCAGAAGTTTTTGGCAAAGCTAGGCCTTGGTCTCCCAATGTGGAGCTTGGCCTGTCTTAAGCCCACAGAGCCTTCCCAGATCTTGAGATGCTTGAATTGAGCCCAGTATTCAACCTCCAATACCCTTATTGGGAGATAGGTAGGATTGGTTCTGACACAATTGGGTTGACACTGCCTCACTCTTTTGCGAGTTCATCAGCAGTCTCATTTCTAGGTATTCCTGCACGCCTGGAACCCAGAAAATCCTAATTTTGTAAAGCATGGCAATGTCAGTTAATGCCTGATGGCATTCCAACACCAGGCATGACTTGCACCATGAAGAGTCGGTGCCTTCAAGGCTGCCTGGCTATCAGTTCATCAGGGATAAAAGGAGCAGAAATTATTGAATGCAAAATCCTTGAGTTGCTCACTATTGTAAGCAACACAATTAAGAAATGCAATTGACGACATGAAATAAGAAGAAGACAAAAAAAAAAGAAGGGATCAAAAGGGAAATAATATGAGGAAAAACGAAATTCAGAAAGAAAATTTTAGAACCAAATTTGAAGTAAAAAGAAAACAGGAGTCATATGAAGTGGAAAAAGGAAACAGGAAAACAGTCAAAGAATGAAGAGATTTTTGGAAGAAAAAAAAACGAAATTGACTAAAAACTGACTGAATCATGAAACATTCAAGCTCAAACACTGTTTTTAAGGACAATAATGAATAAAAATAACAATAATAATATCACACATTGTTAGATTTACATAAATGTGTAATAAAAAGAATGCCTGACCAGCAATTGGGAAACCGAAAGTGATCTCGAGAAGTTACATTTAATATTATTCAGACAACCTACTTTAGCAAAAGGACGAATTTTTACATCAGATAAATTTCTCTAGAGTTTCATTCCATATAGCAAATGAAAATAAGCATAACAAGAAATGTACATGGTACAAAAGTTTTAAATTTCCTTAAAAGGTATATGACACGAGAGACTTTGATGCAAATGCTATGGACATGACCGTCCCAGGGTAGACTGAAGTATGAGTACCCTGAGGTGTACCACATCATGGTACTGATACCAGTTCATTTCCCTGTGCTGCCTGCCTTTCTCAGGAAGGTCTGGTACCAAAAAACTCACTAATCTTGGGTTGTCGCTGGAAGTGTTCAGGACTTGAAACCTGGGCCCCCACTCAGTAGGCAAGTGCTCTACCCACTGAGCTACCACAATCAAGGTTATATGAAAATAATCATCCAGCTTACAAATATTTTTACCAACAAATATGAATTTCAACACCAGTTAAAACCCATTTGTATCAAAGAAATTAAATTTTCATATCTTACCAGACATAATGCATTAGGTTTCGAGGATAGAAGCAACCATTCATTCTCTGCATTATGCCCTGGTAAAACTTTCAAAAACATTTTTTTGTCAGAATTCTCTTTTGAGAGTTGAACTAGCAAAAAAAAATTCATGAGTGTTAGGCCAGAAAGTAGGACCGAGATATTGTTGCCATTCATGTGACATGCCTTCACTTCACTTACAAAAGGTTATTGCAGATATTGTAAAAATGAAATAACATTTTCCCTTAAGTAATATGATTGTCTTAATTAAGTCTTGATATTCCAAAATTTGTATCGCTAAAATACACACAAATGAGACTCATAAGGAAGGTGTTCGATTGACAGGGGAAGCATTAAATAGGATAACATTCACAATTTCGATGAGAATTTGTTCTAACCTCTAAACCAAAATTATTTGTTCAGCATTGAGGGCTCTCTTTCTAGCCATCAAGTTAAAGTACACACTATAAAACGAAGTACAATTGAATTAGCTTTAAGTCATAATATTAGTCAGGGTAATATAAACATTGTGGCGATCACTAAAAGTTTCACGAAAAACGATAGAATATAAAAGATCTAAAGATGAACATACTATTTCCCAATTTCTCTTAACGAAATTCTTGAAAGCCACAGCCCCCGAAAGTCGAATGTTTAAAGGCAAATCTTCTTTTCCAACCAAATGTAACAGCAACAACGGAAAGTTCTGAGTAACTTCGATGGACTCGAGAAATTTTTCCGCTAAAATGAAAAAGAATTAAACAGGATAAGATATTTAAGCCTTGAAATAAACTGCAGTTCATATAATTTTTAAAAAACTAACCTGGCTTTCTGATGTTAATTTCCGGAGACAGAGTCTGTTGAAGATACCCTGCTAGGGTTTGTAAATTTCCATCGTTGAGTTCCATGCTCTCACCGGCTTATTAACTATAAAAACAAACCAAAACTTAATATAATAAAATATGTTTTTCAACATCAATATCACACCAAGAACCGTGAAAGAAGAGATAATCGAAAATCAAGAAGAATTAATGCAATGCAATACAACCTAGACAAAACTTTGAATCAAAACTTGCACCACAGTAATGATTAACGTTTAAAAGTATCAGCGCCACCTAACAATAGATGTTCAGATCCATTTGGAGATTTATCGAATCGCCTGGAATCACCCGTCTTTTCTTTCCTGCATTGGAATTACACCGCAGAGCAGGTAAGAAACTAGATCGTTCAAGTAATATTGCATTCGTATTAGTTTGAAATCAGTAATTTTTAATCATTAATCTTAATATAAATGGCGTCATTGATAAATATCACAACGAGGTTTGCATGACTACCTTTGATTTGTTCTATGGTTAATGATGGCTAGGTTAATGCATAATGGCAGTTAGAAAAGCCTCAAAACGTTTTGTTCTTTTTCACCATTAAAATAAATCATTATTATCATAATTGTTTCTAAAAAGAAAATTATGTCGTTATCTTAAAGCGGGAGGTCGAAGAATTCTTATCAAGTTGTTTTAATTTGTTATCCTAGGTAACAATCACAATGGCTAACCGTCTACTTAGCCTTTGCGCCAGAAATTTTCAGAGGATTCAGAAAGCAGGAGTTCACGATAGAGCCAAGATTGGAAATCGGGAAATTGTAGGATACGGATATAATGGCCAGGCAAATTATGCCGACAGAGTGGATTTCCCCCTTCCTGCCATCCGTTTTAAGGAGAACACTCCTGATATTCAGGTAATATTTCGTCCAAAAAAATGGGTTTTGCAGGAGGATCAGGAAAATATCTTATCTTTTTCATTTTAGGCATTGAGAGAAAAGGAAAAGGGAGATTGGAAGAAGTTGACGATCGAAGAGAAAAAAGCACTATACAGGTAATACGGTATTGTGTTCGTTTATGGAAGGAACAAGCTCGGCCTAGTCAATTTTCCTTTTTAACGGCTTTGATATTAATTTTTAGGGCGTCATTTTGCCAAACCTTCGCGGAAATGAAAGCTCCTACTGGAGAATGGAAATCGAACGTTGGAGTTACTCTTTTCCTTGTTTCCATTGCTTTATGGTTCTATATGGGAATGAAAACATTTGGTAAGTATGAAAAGTATTTTTACATTTGAACCTAAATACTAAGGATGATTATATTGAACTTTCTTCTCTTTCAGTGTACAGACCTCTACCCGAGACATTTTCAGAAGAGCATAAAGAGGCTCAACTAAAGAGAATGATAGATTTAAATGTTGGTCCATTTTATGGGGTTTCCTCAAAGTGGGATTATGAGAACAACAGATGGAAGGATTAATTTAATCTCTTGTTGAGTGCAAAGGAAAATAGGCGATGGATACCTAACACGGGTTTCCAGTAGACTGTACATTCACCTGCAGCATAAGTACCTAAATGTAACGTAGCAAACGTCTAAGTTTGAATGATATAGGAAAATGAATATTTTGTGCCAATGGTTTTAATATTTCATCGGGAAAAATTAATTGAAGCGTGTTTCTCCTTTTTGCACCGACCAAAATGTATTAATGTTATTTAATGTTCTATTTAAATGTAAATTGTCCACATGTTCGAAAGTGCATTTCCACATTACATTATTTCAGTACTTCCCTTCAAAGTGCTAGTCGAAAAGATGGGATTTCGAAGATCAAATTCCTATTTGGTTGTTTATCAAATTGACATTGCTTTCTGGTCTTAGTTATGTATGCAAGTGAAAAAGTGAATTTGTTAATAAAGGAGTTAAACCGATACAATAGTTTTATTCCAACCTTTAAAAGTGGAAGCAACCACTCATTTTCCAACGTGGAGGTCAAGGTAGAAGGGTTTACCCACCTGGCATTTGAGGTTACTAGGGGGTGGAAAGTGAATCCTTAAATATTCAGGGAAGACATGTTACCCAGAAATTATTCATTCAATTGGGGTTTAGTCAGATTTTGAGATGAACATTTGCTCCTGGCATTAGAGTGCTTTACTTACTGGGTCGACATCCTAGATAAAGCTAAGTATAAACTAACTTGACTTCAGATTGTCTTGGAGGAGTATTTAGAAAATGGCTAACTGCAGTAAAAAACCACAAATTGTTTTTCATTGTGTGGGTATTTTGAAAACTTCCTGGCATTTATTCTTAGTGATTGAAATCATTTTGGTTCTTCATTCCCAAGTTTACCATTGTCATAAGGTGAATGCTGTGATCTTTGTTTGATTATCCTCTGCTTTCTTCAGGGTCCATATTTTGTCAATATAACAAGACCTTTGAAATCAATTGCATATAATACCAATCTGCACAATTACTTTGAAAGGTGCCTGTAATAATTATTTGAATGAAAGAAATTTTAAAAGCTCTGAATCAATAAGCTGTGTATGAAAGTTTTATGTAAATTCCTTTAGTGTGTAAAATTATAGCAGTTTGATAGGTGCAACAGTTTCATGGGCAATATTTTGAGATGGATGAACTTGTAAAGCTGCTCAATTCATCCCTGACACCAATGTTGGTATCCCACCTAATACCAATTGACAGAACGAGATTGGCTTTGCATTGTTTTTAACAATGACAAAATTGCATTTTGCCTTCACCATTTTAGTCCCATTCAGTTAGCCTTCAGAATAATAGAATGGGATTAGGGTTCATTATACCAGAGATTTTTTTAGAATAGATGAGTTTGAGTGAGAAATTTTGGTGAACTGAGTGAAATACCACAGAATTTGCAACTTTCACACTGAAAGATTTGTAGAATGCAGGTAACATTTGGCTTGGCAGATAACCTGTAGATCTTTGGGTTCAACTGGCCAAAACATGGGTTATATTATCCTAAAGAGGTTTTTTGGAATGATTTCCAAATACAAAGCTGTACCCAACAACCATTAAACATACTACTTGCCAGCAGTAGTCCACAATGTCCTCAGCCATGATTTATCTCAGTGTTGCCATACAATCAGAGGCCTCACAATCCACTTATGTCACCCATATTCACTTAATATTGTCGTCTTCAATTTCACAGTTTAAAATGTTTAGCTAATTACTTGGACATGCATCCTAACAATAACAAATTTGTATACAAACAATGATTTACTGTAAATGTATAAAGTGGTCCCTCATTTTCCCAAATTGATCCCATCATTGCAATTCATTAAAGTGTCAATGTTTGGAACAGATCACTTGTGCCAATCCCATTGATTAAGCCACATCATACAATGTATGCCCATCCTAATCTTATTTCTTGTCACTGCCTTTGATAATTCTAATTTAATGCTTAAGCCTTTGTAATAGTGGCACTACCATTAGTTTGCTTACCAGGAAGGCACTTGCAATAATTTTTCTTCCATGTTGAGTGTGCCATAAGTAATGATTAATTCAAATACCCCCAGTAATAAGAATAAAATATGAAATTTTCATTATGTTGAACCCCTTATCATGCAGTCACTTAATAGATGGAGGAATAATTGAAATATTCTTCTCATTTCAGGCCATCACACTACTCTAAAGGATATATTTTTAAAAATTATAGAAATTACAACAATGTAACACAAAATGTTGCATTTATTAATGATAGAAAAGGTTAATCTCATATTTTGAATTAAATGCAATGAAAACAATAAATAATTTATACAGCCTTGTATAACAATACATTAAGAGCGTTTCAGTCAAGTATAAAGCAGTGATTCTATTATGACTTTACATCTTCATTCCGTTGGATTCTGGATCACAATTAGGATAAATTCCTTATCTAAAAAAGAATAAATTTTTTTTTTTAATGATGAATACATATAACCTGAAAAAAATGGTGTTGATAATAATTTAAATATATTGCATGATAGAAAATACTTTAATGAATTATAAAGAGAAATAGGATCTAACAAATTTAGTATTTTATCGGTTACCTGTCTTCAAACAAAACCTTGACTATTGTCTAAAATAATCACTAAGACTTTGCACTTTGACTCTACCACTAAAACTTTAAAAAATCACATGAGGATTAAAATGTAAAATATGAACAACTACCAGCAGTCAATTAGAAAAATCTCGAGTTTTTTTTAAGCAGTTAAAAATACACCTAATTAAACATTTTTTAAAATTTTTGGAGCTTAGATACCATTTACTGGATCAGGATGATTTTGATATACATATATATAATATGTACTTATACTAAAAATACAATAGGGATTTAAATCCTAAAAAAGAAAAAATATATTTTGCTGACCAGGTTAGCTTGGGGTTAGTGCTCACCTGCTAACCTAAAGGTAGCAATCCCACCAAGTATGAGTCTTTTGCTTTTCCAGTTGGATTTTCTCTATGATTTGAAGAGGTGCAAATGACCATAGCTGTCAATGCTCCTTATTTAAAAAATACTGCCACTACTTCTTGGTTGAGTCCAACTTTTTACAATATGAATTAAGATAAGTAAAAGTGGCCATTACCAATTTTTCCAGTGAGTTGGTATTGCAAAAAATAACAAAAAAAGTTATAACGTGTAGGGGGCAAATGTCTATTATAAGTGGTTAGAATTTGCTGATTGTTATTGCAAATGTGTCAAGGGCTGCCATAACAATGCTACTAGCAGTAAACTGTGAATGACATTTTCAATTAATGGCATAATATACTCTCATTTGATTCCATGAGAACTTTGTAATTGAAGTGTGTGCTCTTATAACATAGTGTCGACAAAAACCCCTAAGCAGCAGTCAATTTCAGAAGCAGGTGAGAGGGTTTCAGCAAATTTCCTCTTAAAGGGGAGTATAAAGGCATTGGAATGACATTTCTTTGATTATAAGTGATGAAGCATGAGAAAAGTCGAGTTTTCCTCATTATCACAGTGATGACATTTGACAAAAGAGAAATATCACACTATTAGTTAAAAGATTTTTTTAAATTCTTTGGCAGTGCTACATTATGTAATTTGTCTATTGCCAGGCACAAATCTTACTTCAAGAAAGGTTAATAGCAAAGCATGGATCAGTGTATTAATGGTAGGTTATATTTTGGGATTCCATTTGTTATAATTAATAATACTGCAACTTTTATAACTCAAAAGTGACAATAATTTTAGGGGTTATAACTAGTAATGCACAATCTCATTCCATATTATGAATATATGAATAAAAATTGTAAAACCAAACGTGTAATTTGGAGGCTTTATCTACTTTCTTCGAAATTGGACTTTTCCAAGCTAATAAAAACATCATGTAAAATCGAATGACTTTCATGGCATAATTTTATTTTCACTTGTTGACCATTAATACTTGTTTCTGAATAAGAATCACAAAATAATCCGTTAAATATGCAATGGCAAAAGGGGCTGTTGTTTGTAATGTTGAAACATGTTACTATGATTAATCATAACAAATATAATATTATTATAGTTTAGCATATACAATAGTTTATATTTTACTCTATTAAAGATTTAATTGTCATCATTAATACTTAGTAGTAATTAACGAACTCGTTAGAGCTCTATGAATGACCTAGATAAGTTATGGGCCAATAGGAAATTTCTATGCAAGCTCAGATTACGTAAAATTTATAAAAATAACAATATGAGAAGAAATGGAATATGGAAAAGTATTAAAATGTAGGACTATGGGAAATAAACATAAGTAATATTGATGGAATGAAATAGGACTGCAAGCATGGTTAACTACTTCTTAGGGTGACTTCCAACCTAACCACGAATAGACGGTACGAGAGGTAGAGGAGGAATAACTTTTAATTATAGCTAATAGTCCCAAAATTACACCCATCGACGGGTTGATCACCAATTAATGAATACGGAGATACATGTGGTGAAACAGAATGGAGTACACAACGTTTATATAGAGTATCTACTGTCACAAAGAGGAAATTTCCATATTCAACAATTTCCACCATGTAATTAATACTTACCCGGGGCAACCATTATTTCGTGTTTCTTAGACCTAATGCGTAGGAATGTCAAGTCATTAGTTGGGTCTAAGTCTCTGACAACGCCTCTTGCTTTATCTGATAGTTGGCTTATGAGGTTTGCATACTGAACGGTTGTGGTATTGTCAAGTGTTGTTTTGATTGGAATTCCTAAAACCAACAAAATAGATATAGAATTGCACGCATGATCAGGATCATACCATAATTTATAAAGATTCTAATTATTCCAAATGTAACGATAAGAAAATTATACCTTCAGCATTAACTACTATAGTTCCCACGACGCCTTTGTGAGACTGTATTCTTTTCATTGTTTCTTCAACTTCAGATGCCTATAACATAGAAGATGACAAAATGTGGTCAATTTAAAATGTTTTCTGCGGTAACGTCAAGATTATAAAAATATTCACACAAATCCGGAGTGAAACTCAATAGTTCCTTCCAAAATAACATTCTATTAAATACATGAATTCAACAATGAAGAGTTGATGGACAACAAAATTTAATTAATTAATTACATTTAGAAATTACCATTGTTTATGAATATCAACCACCAATGTCAAATGATTTTCAAAACGTACTGTAATTCTATATTACGTCAATTTTTGTTACCCCAGCAACGAGTGAACCTTCGCGTGAGTTTTCAGCGTTCATTTGACAAAAGACTCTCGATTAACGGAATAATTTCTCATTGCTCCCTTACACAAAATCGTTAATCCGCCTATAGAAAATGCCAATTAATTTTTTGCGTCAGCAATAGTACTCATTTACTAATCAAATAAATAGAGTAGTTTTAAACCATCCATTTGCTATGTTAGACAATTTTTTTCGAGTACTTGTGGAGAGCGGGAAGTCCAACTGTTCAAAAGGCTTTAGTGGAATCTTAAAATATTTGTACCAGAGTATCAAACATTGAAATAGATTCGATTCATGTAAACCCACTGAAAATGTTAACTTCTCATTAAGTAATTTGTTTCTTCTTGCTCTGGATAAATCGTAGGAAATTTTTAAAAAAGTCTTCTGTAACAAATAGTAATCCCCATGAAGCGGCATCGATTGATTTTTAGTGCACAAGCAGATAATGGGGATTTATATTTGTTTTACAGATCCAACGAAATTCTTTGTCATAAAATAAATCATAACAACCACATTACTCACATTTTGGAAAACTTCTTATTTAAAGTTATTAAATTCCTGGTAGGAATTATAAATATATTTGATTGGCAAAAGCATAATTAAAAACATACTTGATTTTTCCTCTCCAAAATAATAAATGCCAAGGAACGTAAATAAGTCTAAGGGATGATAATAATGAACAAAAATAGAATCAGAGTTTGCATTTTATTAATTTCTGATAACCAATGATCATGCTTCACAGTAACAAAGTTGTAAACTAATGTGACATGGTTTTTACCACAATGTATTTCCTTAGGAACATAAAACGAAATCTGGTATTGATAGGTCAACACTTTTGATTATATAGTTTCCTAGATTATAAAATTAACAGTCCTTCTATGACACCAGTATGAATTACAATTGAAATTCCCAAAAAGTTCCCTTTCAAATTATACCCATATTATTAACTTTTGTTGGTGATTAATGACTATTCCATAATTGCTCATCAAAAACCTACCTTAATCGGTGGATTACCCTTCATCATCAATGACTATTCCATAAATGTGCAGTAAAATCACGTAGTTGTTCTTAAGGGGTCTTACTGACGTTCACTTTAGTAGAATAATACTTAAGGAGTATGTGCAACTCTATTTTTGATATATTATTACTGGAATGGTATAATAGTTCATAAATAATGAAAATATGCACATCAGTGAAGAATTAAATAATTTTTGGTTGTCATATTCAAATTACTGAGCTATTCTGGAAACACATTTTTTGTATGAGGTTAGTATTGAGGTAACAGCTACCACTTAAATGGCAAAAAGTTATTTTCATGTTTCCTTTGCCATTTTCCAACTCATGCTCAGTTCTTACAGTCTGGATCAAAGTAATTTCACAGTTATTCTCATGGTGATGACTAGTTTTGCAGAGGCAGAGACAGTAGATACACAAAATATGCAACACACAACAGGGCTGATAATACAGTTACAGTGAAGGCTTAAAGAATCTGAAAAAAGTTAGTAAGTGGCAATATTTTCAGAAACACCATTGTGTACATTTTATATATCACGTAACGAGTAACAATTGGCTTAGAGTACAAAGAATTGAACTCTGGTAAGGATGAAAATGGGAATGAAAAGAGTGAAGCAGTCTATGTTATTAAGCGTAAACATTAATGTTTGAAATGAGTAATGTGTTAATAATGACAAACTGTTAGCTACAATGTTTGTGAAAGTACAGAACAGAGTTAATGCATGTCTCAACATGAACATGATTAAAAACTCAATATGTATGAATTTAAAGTATCCTTCATTTTATCATTATCCTTTGAGTGTAATGTGCACATAACTTGTGGCATTGTGGTTTGAAGACTGTGCTGCTGAATAGGAAACACAGGTTCAATTATATATGATATCTCTATTCACAATCTAGCGTGAATTTCTGGATGTGTTGCTGGATTGCTACAAGTAAAACATCATTGGGGAAGGTTTTAAACCCCTCCCCTTATGCACAAATCTTTTGGATCAGGGTTTTCAAATCAACTATAAAGTCAAGTAAGAAAACTGGTGAAATGCTACTCAGGAAAATCATATAATGTCCCCCTTTACCTGAATTATTGCAAAAGTTTAAAAAAATATTCTGTATCATGTCTAAAGTGAGTGTTACTACTACAATCACTTTCTCAAGATTTCCTTAGGTTACCACTCACAAAGTCACTGAGTACCTTCAAAGGATTTTTAGTATTTCTACTTTAGCCCAAATACCAAGAGATGGTCATCTCCATAGCCTGATACCCCCACAAATGTGTATTTAATTCATAGAGTATACTTACTTCAAGAAAAATGATAAGACTAATTAGAATTAATTCAAATAATTAGAGAGTAAATGCATGCTTGTGATGAGGATACAATTACAAATAATATAGAGGAAGGAACAAGAGAAGTTATTCTCGTTCTCAAACTTAACATGAAAGGTGGAATAAATGTAGTAACATACTGCTTTTATTACAGGTTCACCAGTGGTGGGAGAAGCAAGATAAAAAGCAGATTAGTCCACACAAAAAGGCTTTCTCAGGGAAGGAACTGAAAGATATGCCAAACATATATTATAGAAATTCTTTTATAGAAACTTTTACTTAAAAACAAACCAATGGACTTGTATAAAAAATCGCCTCTAATACCGAAGTTTTCTAGGTGTTACTTTTATGATAACCACCCAAAATGAGCTTGTTAACAACTACAGAAGTGACAAAGATGTTTTCTTTGTTATCCAAAAGATAAATACCAGCTTAAATATCAAACAACTAACCAAATATTGAATGAATTATTCTTCAATTATATTAGCCATACTTCTAAGATTGTCAGAACATGTAAATGCATTTATAAAACCACTTTATAATAATGTACATGAAAAAGCTGTCGACACATTTTCATAAAGTCCTGCTTTTAAGCTTGTTAGAACATTTATAAAATTAGAAATCACTCTATAGTAGTGGGCATAAAAAAGACCACCAGCACATGTTCATAGTTATATATTATAGTACCAAAAAATATATTCTGATATAGAAGGAGAAGCCTAGAGGTTTGAAAAGTTTCTATTAATGCCCATGTAACTTCTAGACCTAAGTTTACATATACTTTTGAATAACTCAATGTGGATATCCAAAACTTTAAATCAGTCAGATAACCTTGACCTAAAAATTAATAACAAACTTCCACATACCGATGTAGTGATTAGCTGCAATTGGTTAAAAATGTAATTGAGGATTTAAAGATATCTAAACTGTTTTACTCTCTACATAAATATTTTGAACTGGATTTTTCAAGATTCAAAATTGAATATGCACAAATCACTTGACTACTGAAATCCATGCATTTCTTTTTTTGAGTAATAAGTCACAGCCATATCAGTATGTGGTGCTCTTTAACAAATAAAGATTATTGCTAATCCTGAAACAGTAATGATTAAAATCAAGGCAGTCTCATCTAATAGGGCAAAATTCGTGCACAGGATTGGTAAAAACTGGGTCATTTTGTAATTGAAAAAATGTGGACATAAATTATGGAGGTTGAAGCAACAAGTCCACTACGCTGATCAAAAGTTAAATGCTACTTATAATATTATAATGTTCATGGTTCTCCAATACTAAGGTCCATACCTAGAATCAGCTAGAAAGGAAAATTACATAATTGTCTGTTGGAAAGATCAATTTAAGTATGAGTTTCACATGGCTGCTGAGGGGACTGTCAACACAGGGAGCTTTCTTCATACATTATATCCCAATGAGAGTAGTCACTATTTCTAACTGTGCATGCAAAGTCGATTTACCAAGGCTATATGATAAGCATCAAAGGGTAGTAAAGTCCTATTTCTATTAATGAAAAGATAATAGAAAATTACACCATCACAACTTCCAAAACAGAAAGGGATCTGCAAATAAAATGAGTTAAGAGACAATAGCACTGTGGTGGAAAAGATCACCAGCAGTGAAAGCGAATCACATGAGTAATATCATGAAGGTTTCATGAGGAGAGTTCTGCTGGATAATGGTTTGGGGATGTGTTGGCAGATCCTGAAGGAAAATACCAATGCAAAGCCATTTAATATTTAAGCTTTCTATACATCAAATGGCATTTTGACTGCCATAATGTTTATGCCGAGTAATTTCAGATGTTGTTTCAAAAAATTGGACTTAAATTATTTTAAGTATTAATACATAAAATGAGGAAATAAAAAGTTGTAAGAATGAGGATTCACATTTTTACAGACTAATGGTAATTTTATAATTACAAACTCTTTTGATATCAGCGATAGTTTCAGGATTAACTATGTGAAATTCTTTCATCTTGAATTTAAAAAATTACAAATACCCTGCAATTTCACAATTTTTATTAAACTCACGCTGTGGTGAAACCCGGGTCATGAGTGAAATCCAGGTCTTCTTGGCTCTTTCTATACAAAATTTCCATGCTGAAGAGTTGGTCCTGCAAGCGATGTTGACATAGTTTGGGGTGAGTCCTCGGGCTAGACACTGGCTATTGAAGTATATATTGAGAGATGAAATACTGTGTTTGATGGTGAGTTTCCGGTAGAGACTAGCCTTCTTAGCGTTGCTGGCGCTTTTGATATCAGCGATAGTTTCAGGATTAACTATGTGAAGTGGGAGGAGATATTTGCCTAATTTCCTATCAGTGCTCAACTCACAAGACACTAACATCAAGTTCACCTGTGAAGTGGGAGGAGATATTTGTCTAAATTTCTTGGATTTAACTGTTAAGATTCTCAACCAAAAATTTGAATTGTCTATCTTCAGGAAAGAGTGCTATCCGGATTTAATCATACACTGTAATTCAAGACAACACACATCACAAAAATTAGCTTCTTTCCACAGTATGATACACCATTGAAGTCACATACCTATGACAAACACTAACAGACAAAAAGAATTACGTACCATTAAACAGATTGCCATCAACAATGGTTACACGTCGGATCTAATTGACACCTTCTATAGAAGGAAAAGGACTAAAATCGCTTTAGAACACATAAACAGCTCCTCAAATCCAAACACCAACGTACACAAGTGGCGGAGACTCCCTTTCCTGGGGAATATCTCACACAGAATCAAACGGATACTCCCCAAAAATGATTTGAGACCTGCGTTTTACAACACAAAAACGCTTGGTAACCTGTTAGGCTCCACCAGAGTAGAGGTCCTCGAGAATAGTGGTGTTTCCCAACTCCAGTGTAATGACTGTGAGGCCACTTACATTGGACGAACCGGCAGAAATTTTTACATGAGGATTAAGGAACATCGAGCCCACCTGATGATGCCACGCTGTAGTGAAACCCAGGTTGTGAGTTTTAAAAAAATTGTGAAATTGCAGGGTATTTGTAATTTTTTAAATTCAATTACAAACCCTTCTATGATTTTCTCTATTCTTTTACCAAGTCGTTGTTCTCATGTACTTACTTGTCCTTGTGATTTATTTTACACCTATTATCACTGAGAACCTTTTGCTATCCACTACTTTATGACTCAAGGCACTATTAATTTTCTCTTAATTAAATTATATTGTCTAGAAAAATTTAACATCATTTAATTTATATCAATATCATAAAATCAATAAACCATCAACAGCAAGATTGATGTTGTTTCTATCCTTAGGGAGTGATGATTACTAATAGATTACATCTGAATACACAATGATTAAATTCCTTTTACTAAAAAAGGAGATGACTATGGGTTCTGAGTCTGAAAAAATTCACATCTCAGACAAAAATAGTCATCCATATCACCTCACCCATTTGTTTAACTAATAGTTTCAAAAAATGAAGCTTTACATCTTCATTCAATGACAGTTATGTAATGGCAATATGCCCTATCAATTGAAAAAATGGTTTAAAAATCAATTTTTTAGGATGAAGAAATAACTTTCATGTACATTGTTAAAAACCAAAGTTTACCTATTACACATTAATTATTTACCTTCAACAAAAAGAAACTATTGAGAAACCCATAACTTGAGTAACTTGCCTTGGTATTTAAACATATGATTTGATGATCCAACTAGGTAAATGAAAACGTCAGCAATTTCATTATCTGAAATGAAAATCTTTCCTGACATTTAAACTTATAAGACAGATTGAACAGAGGAGCATTCATCAGGCAAGGCAGCATTTTCCAGCTCTTTGTATGTTATGAATTTGATCACCTAATTATTTTGTACCTTAAATATGACAAAGTTATGTAATATATTTTACCTGTAAGCGAATAAACATTATTATTATCTTTGGAGATTGAGACCAGAAAAAACTTAGTCTCTGTCTGTCAATAAACCTATTGAATACCTAAATACAAAAATCTATATATAATGAGCACTGTCACAACAGAAGGCCTCTGGAGAGTCCAAGCACTGTCACAACAGAAGGCCTCTGGAAGCAACAAAATTCATATATACACAAATTTGATGAATTGGTTCTAGCATGGTTGGATTGACAAAATCAGTAATGGAAGGGATAGACTGACTTTTGTTAACAGCTGAACATTTTTCAGACATTCCATGAATTGACAGATCCAAAATAAGTATTAAAGAAACCTGAAGGCTGGAAAGACAGTAAAACTACACAATCTCTTAGCTAGTCAGATCCAGAACAAAAGAAACAGTAGGAGAGATCAGCAACAATTTGTCAACAACTAAGGACAAAAAGCAATCCCAAAGAGTAAAAACAAATTGTGGAAACTGTGAATTTATGCTTACTTATTCAGACTGTAAGGGCAATGCATGTAATGATGATAATCAGTGCCTTAAATCAATGTCATCAAACGGTAACAGAAAAAATTCTGGAACAAGCATTGGGGAAAGACATTTAAAACATTTCAAAAAGTGTCTCAGAGTAAATTACCTAATTTTTTCCACCAACTATTTTTACAGAAATGCATGTCAACCCTATCAAATTTTAAATATTCCTTTTATTGCCACAAATGCTTTACGTAGATAAATCAAATTTGACCATCACAGCCATACTTAACACTTCAACACAAATGGCTCTTGAGTATTTAAAAAATATCTCACCTAACAAAATGACTTATAAGTGTATTATAATTAATTGAAAGATTGCCAAATTGTCTAGATACTTCCAAAATCCAGAGTTTCATCAAAGAGGATCTCTGTAATATTTAAAGAATTAAAAATAGCCTTCTGAGCATTAAAAATGAATGGTATATTAAACCATAATTCTCTGAATGGGGAATTGGAATTCAAATGACAGTACTACGAGTTGGATGAAAATTCACATAGTATATAACCATACAGCTAATACCCAATATAAAAAAGCCAATAGAAGTAACAGGAATAAGCCAGGTTAGGAACTCGGAAACTTGGCTGGGTACAAGACAGAACCAAATGGACACCACTGCTATATTTTCCACTGCATATGTTAGATATAAAACAGTGTAAAATGAATTGGAGGGCTCATCCCTCGTATGTATCCCGGTGAAGATATAAGTTGCAGCCAGAAGGAGCCGCAAGGCCTGATCAAAAACTTTAGACCCGTTACAAACAAATTCTGGTCCCTTAAACTGCAGGTACACGTAGTAGGAAATGATGTGAATTGCACAGCCAAGAATGAGCCAAAGTGGGAACTTGGAAGCTAGGCAACTCAAGGCAACAACTCTGGAGACTGTAAAGAGATCAAGTCTGGTTAAGGAAACTTCATAAAAGAATAAGTGCTCATTTTTTGTACAAAAACATCAACCAAGTCATTATGATGAGCCCAGGGGACCCTATAGCAATTTCACCAATTAATCCAGCACCAATATTTGGAAATAGAAAAAAATAAAGAACTTTGCAATAACAAGTTGTTCCTGGGATTATCACTTTGAGAGCTATCTTTTGGGTTGTTTCTGCATTGATGTCATGCAGAAGTGACCTGAAAAATCTCTCTAAAATATTTCATCTTTATTCATGTTGAGAAATGTAACAATGATAATGTTAACTCGATTATGCAATTTAATTTTTGCGAATAATATCACAATTTTTATGTAATTTCATTGAAAATATTATATTATGATACATCATATACAAAAATATTTTCAAAGTATGATAAATTTGTAAATGTGTATTTTTATTACAAATGTAGATCAATTACAACTTAGAACATAAGAGAAAGGTACAAAGTTCTCAGCTTAACACATGTGGTATTACTGTCAATAAAATTTTATTTTTGTTATGCGACAGGTGTTTTAATATTGTATGTCATATTTCAACTTGATCTGTGAACTAGTTTACTTTATATGGCTAATTGAAGTAGATGCATCACGTGTATTTTACTGAAATATTGTGCCATCAAAAATTATTTGTTTTGAATGGTTTATTGCCATCAGTAATTCACCCAAAGTTGATAGGGTTTAAAAGGAGTCTCGCCCTTCATTTTTAAGTGTGATAGGTAACAGAATTTAAATGTGGTCATACTTCTCTTGAATTTGATCATTATGAAGGATGGCCAAAACCAAACATGGGTGAAAACATTGAGAAGGTGCACAATATGGCAATGAAAATCACTGATTAAAGGTGTATGAGATAGCTGAGACTGTAGGTATATTAGAAGAAAGAGAAGAGTACATTTTGCACCAAGAAATATGAGAAAGCTTTATACAAGATGGATGAAGTATTTGTTAAATGCTGATCAAAAACTAATTCGAAAACATATTGGAGTAAGAGAAACACTTGGTAATTCTACACAAATTTAATTTGTGTGGAATTACCAAGTGTTTCTCTTA
>WURS02342452.1:0-17857 GCA_011762765.2 Rhinocypha anisoptera
AGCAAAGCGATGCGCAAGTTGCCGAATGTGACTGGTGGTATGTAGGACGATGACAGGCAATGATCGGAATGTCGGTGTCGTCGGTGCGTATGTTATTGTTTAGGCGAGGTTGTGTATGATCGTCTGCCGCCAGCGCTTCCTGCTAGCGCCAACTTGCTTGGAGCGGATGCCGATCATCTGAGTTGATGCGGCACCGCTACAATACTATCTTTTTCATGGCTTTTAGCTTTTAGATTTCAACAAATTAAATCTTCATTGTGAATTATATAACTTTCTTTTTTTTGTATTTTAAAAAATAATTATTTTTATTTTAATCAAAATTATTAAGTAAAAATTTATCTATTACGTTTCAAAAATTATTATAATTTCAAGCAATTTACTTAACAATAATCAAAATCTTGTAGGATATCATAGCAAACTTGGCGAAGAAGAGTAAAAACTGAAAACAAAATAATAGTTTGATTAGTATAAATAGCAGTGCCATCTAGTGGTCCAAGTTTAAACTATCTGTCATTTAAGTGCAATTATTATTGGAATTAAATTCTTAGACATAATATATTTGAGTAAAAACATAATTTATTATAGATAAAGTTTTGAAGTAGGCGATATCTATAATCAACCAATAAAATTAACTCTAACCTTGGTTTTGTGTGTTATTTTGTGCACTGCTAAAAATACTGTCTAGTTATAACTTGACTTTGAGCACACGTTTCTGGTTATAACCTTACAATTTTAAAAATTTTAGCTTTTAAGGTGACAGTTTAAGAAAAGTTGGCTTAAAACCCTACAATTTTTAAAAAAATTAGCTTATAAGCGTTGATTTTTCAAAATGTCTGTTTATAAACTTTTTCATTTTTAAATTGAAATGTAATTACAAAGACTTGTCGAGTTATTACCAAAAATGTGCTCTATGTTAGATTATAACCAGACAGTATTGTTAACAGTGTGGCTACAGTAAACCCTCAAAGTCACGAGACTTAACAACAATGCTTGTATTAGTCATTCAGATTAATCCGTGTTGTTTTAAAATGTTTTATGGAGTATATTCATCAGATGGCGCCACACTAACTTGACACATAATGCAGAAGAACTCAAGCTCGCGCGTTCTAGGTGCTGGAAAGCCTGAGTGAGAGTGGCGCCATCTGATGAATATTTTCCAAAACATTTTAGAAGAACACGGATTAATTTGAATAACTAATAACAGTCACTGTATATAATGAAACAGCAAGTGGTCCTGCCTTTGTGCTTGCTTTGGCTTTTCGAATTTTCGAACTTTCACTGTACCTTAACGACAATGAACACTGACTTTTCATGAGTTTGAGGGCAGACTGTATTTGTTTTGTACTATAAAACTGCTTACCTTGCAAAAACTAGTCATGTTGATCAAGCCCACTTTATAGTAGGTTAGACCATAACGATTTCGACAGTGCATCGCTTCAAGATAAGCCGCAAAACGAAGTTGTAGATGAGGATTCAAGCAAATCTGCCAATGCCGTTCGACATAGACCGAGATCATGAATTTAGCCGGAGCATTAAGTCGTTTGGCGTACTGTGCGGCAATCAGATGGAAGATAAAGTTGATCAGATTACACACAATGAATAAAAGAAAAAGCCGGACTTGAGTAGAATGGGTTCCAAACAGTAAATGCATTAGAAGGTACGCATTAACAGGATTGTTTAACAAGACAAACCCAAGAATAATGGGTCCGAAAAACTGGTTTGCATTCAATGCATCAATCAGACATCTTCGATGAGCTTGAAACATTTGAGCAGACAAATGACCCATTTGGTTTGTTTGAATTACTCGAGACCATTTTGATCTCTTAACAATCTGTTGTCTAAAACACATTAACTTGATACGATTACTCAGTAATGTTAACCGTGAAAATAAACTCATAGTCACCACATTATAGTTAATACCAACAAAAATACAAATTTGAATCATATGATGCATTACCAGAAGTGTCACCAATGCATTGAAATGGTGAATCAAGCCAATGGCGAAAAAATTCCAAAAATCCCCTTGAAATCTCCGATAGTATCGATTGTAGCATTGAATTTGAATCATCAAAAGGTAGGCGTGATTGAACCAATAGATCGATTGGTATGAGTTGAGAAGAAGAAGTGTGATTCGAACAATTCGAACTCTTTGAGCTTCTTCAAGCAAATTAGATGCTTTGTGCAAAACTTGACGGACAAGAGAGAAAATCTTAACATTATTTGGATTTTGGTAAGTTTGTTTGTATAGAAATCCGGTGCTTAGCAGAAAACAAGCAAGATAGACATGAAAAGCGGATGGAAAAGATCCGAGAGTAATCCAGTCAAAATGTGTCACCTGAGACTCCATATTCAGTGGATAGACAATTTGAATATAGAATAAATGAAATGCCTTTAAAGTGAGACCTATTCGTCGCCTTTGAATCCATCGTTGCTTGTCAACATTTCCACTTGTGATTTGATCAAATAATGCGTAGTGAAGTTCGAAATAGCTTAAATCTTGATGCCAAAACATTATGAATAACAGAAGAATTTTTAAAAATTCCACCCAAATATATAAGAGATACAATGCTAAAAGTCAGTCAGGAATCATATACAAACTTTATTACTCAAATTTAAGTTGTAATTACATTTTGTGTCTAATTTGCCCAAAAAAGTCATACACATAATAATAAGAGTGTAATAAACCATATAGCAAACTTTAGGGAATTGCTTTGAAAAACTTTGAAAAACAAGAAAACAAACTTTAAATTAGTGCATTGTTCTACGGATATAATTTCTTGAGAATTAAATGAATTTGTTGATAAACAAAACAAAATAGTAATGACGTAAATGAGAAAAGCACCGGTGGTTCTAAACAAGATATTGTTTTGGTTAATTCTAGGGAAAAAAGATTTCAAAAACATAAAAAATAAAACAAAAAATTTGAAAAAATAAAAGTGAATTAAAGAATATAACAATTAATTTTATGAATTGCGGACTATTAATGACTGAAAATTTTATTCTTTGTTAGATATGAAAAAAAATTTCATTCTAGGTAGTAAAAAAGTGGCAAATTATAGCAATTTAATGAATGTAATACAGTAAAACCCCAAGAGCACGCAAACCGAACTTCACACAGGGGAGCAGCTAAAAGCATGCACAATACAAGAAGCAACGCATGCGCACAACCGATTTTTTTTGAATTTTCTATATTCCATGCGTGCTTCTGGGCTGCAACTGTATATATGAATTACTTTCCATACAAAAGAATGTAAAACACTTCAAAAGCTAGTGATGAGATTAGTGGGAAAACAGAGAAAATATGATCGATTCCCGAAGAAAGCCACTGATTGGTTAAAGTTGCTTGAATCTTGGCTTGCTCAATTCCGTACATAAAGAACAGGTATCCAACCAGAGGGACTTTTTTGTGTCGAATTTTCGCTTGGTGTAGATTCCAATTCAAATCGGTTTGCATTGTCTCCGCTAAAGCTTGATGTTGGCTAGCCAGATCACGAAGATGTGCATCGATGAATGGTCGGTGGCCACGACTCATCAGATCTATCAGGGTCCCGGGAAAAATGATGTTATTAGTCATTCCAATAAGTTTTCGGGTTTTTTCTATGTAAAACCTTGAACACGAGATGGCGTTGTCTGCCACTCACATTGTTTACCTTTTCTATGCTCATGCGTGAGTTCTAGTTGGGAAACTTTGAGATAGTGGAAGTTGGGATACTTTGGGATAGTGAAAGTTGGGATACTTTGGAATAGTGGAAGTTGGGATACTTTGGAATAGTGAAAGTTGAGATACTTTGGGATAGTGAAAGTTGGGATACTTTGGGATAGTGGAAGTTAGGATACTTTGGGATAGTGGAAGTTAGGATACTTTGGCATAGTAGAAGTTGGGATACTTTGGGATAGTGGAAGTTGAGATACTTTGGGATAGTGGAAGTTAGGATACTTTGGCATAGTAGAAGTTGGGATACTTTGGGATAGTGGAAGTTGGGATACTTTGGGATAGTGGAAGTTGAGATACTTTGGGATAGTGGAAGTTGAGTAAAATTACCGACCAAAAAAACAGACAGTATGGGTTTTAAACAGTGTGGGTAAACTTGCCTATTGCAGATTGTAATGTCTTTTTTTGAAGCGCCGAATATTGATGTTGATAGTTGGGAAAAATTTCTAGTAAAGTGCCGTTTGGTTTGATTGGAAACGAAAGGTTTGAATGGCAATCAATTTGGCCAATTGCCCAGTTGATTGTTTTTTCACTGCACTTCACAAATGCCAGTGTAATGCTTAGATTATGTCGAACTCTCAAGTCCGTGGAATGGTTCAGTAGATCTTCCAAGCTTTGTCTACATTCCGGCAACGCGTGATCTTGAAGTGTGTGCAAAGTATGCAACTGTTTCTCAGCTAAAATAGAACTAGAATTGATTTGAAACTCTTCAAATAAAAGCATTTCGTTCGTAACTTGCATCAAGATTTTATTTATATGTTTTTGAAGTTTGGGCGATATTTTCGGATCAATTGTGGGCACTATTAAGTGGATTGTGGCTGATTAAAAAAAATATTTTTGATTAATATAATTAATAAACTTAGTATAAACTCACCCAGTGATAAGTTTGTCAAGAGAAACAAATTATAAAATAATATTAGCAACATTTTTTTCCTAATACAATCCGTTGATTGTGATATATATCTTGAAAGTGAGTAATGGCAACACTTTTTTCACTGTTGTCTCACTTTTGTTGAAAATAAAAGCAATTCCAATGCAATTATTATTAACTCTCACCTGAGTATAATTATTTGTCTATTGCGCCAGTTTAGAGTAGCTTTATTTCCAATATAAATAAACATAAAGCTTGAGCAAAAATTGACTTAATTGACTTAACCCTTTCACTTCCAAAGACGCTATCGGTGACGTATGTGTACCGCTCATTCAATCAACAAAATATAAGGCTTATCTTTTACTGATAATCTTTGGGATCGAAAGGGTTAACGAATATAGCATATAATCCAATAATAACCAGCAGATGTGTTTCCATAGTGTTAACCATACAAATCCGAAGTGTGTTTGTTTTAGAGAGACCTTTCCAATTAGAGCTCTCAACACAACAGTTGCTTTGGAGAGAGAGAGAGAGAGAGAGAGAGAGAGAGAGAGAGAGAGAGACAGAGAGAGACAGAGAGAGACAGAGAGAGACAGAGAGAGACAGAGAGAGACAGAGACAGAGAGAGACAGAGAGAGAGAGGGAGAGGGAGAAAGAAAAAAAATAAGTAAGGTTAGGTTATTGAGGGACAAAAAAAGAAAGATAGGGAGGGAGTTTTATTTTACTAATATATCGTGAAGCAAAACATTTCAAACATTTAAACAAAATTTTAATAAGTTTTGCTTTATAAAGTAAAAATAGTTTTGGGTTTACCGGGGTTGGTTTTAGAGTAAATTCTTGTTTTTGTTTCAGAACCCAAACCCAAACTATTGAGTTTGGGCTTGGGTTTACTCGTTATGTGTTTAAAAAAACCTGACCCATTTTCGTCTCTAGTCCCGAGTCCAAGTCACCAGACCCAGCCAAAAAAGAATCGAAAGAACCAGCTCCAAGCACAAGCTCTAGTCGTCCATCGTTTCTTTCTCTGGTCACTGGTCCTCTGCGAGAGGGAGAGGAGATCAAACGTTTGCTACGATTGTGCCACCACTGCAAACAGTTGCTTTTGATTCGACACCAAAAACTGGCCTCGCACTACAACAAACATCCCATTTGGAAGTTGTACCGTGAGATGCAGATTACAATGAAACAGATTGATAGATTGGCTCCTCTATATCGTAAGATGGCCGATTCACTCAAGTAAGTGTTCAATTACTAAGGGTTGACTTTAAGTTTTTTGACATTAAATTGTGAAACAAAGTAAGAATTAAAAAAGGCAAAATTTTTGCATTTTTTGCAAAGCTACTTTTTAAATTTAAATCAAAGTGCCGCTTAAAATAGTTTAATTAAAATTTAAATTTTTATATTAAACATAATATTTACAAGAGGCCGGTGCTAAAACGCCGTCTGCCTCTTGTAAATAAACGGCGGCAGAGCCGTCAAGGTCAAACTCGAGTTAATTTAAAGGATTATGCAAAAAAAATTCGAATTAAATCGAGCGAGAATTGGAAAAGTTCGAATTCCAAATCAAATTGACAAAGAATTCGAAGATTTATGTACAACATTCGAATCGAATTGGAATACAATTCAAAGCATAATACAGAAAGTTAGATTCGAATCGGTTAAGAATTCGAATCACAACAGTAAAAGTTAGATTCGAATCGGTGATGAATTCTAATAAGTTAAGCACAGTTAAAGTAGCGTAACTGTTACAGTGCATTTGCCATGACGCAGAAAAATTTGAAGGAAAACCATGACGACGACGACGACTAAAGTTGATTACTCCATTATTAATATTCCATTATTCCATTAATATAGAGTAGATAGATAGATAGATAGATAGATATAATAATCATTTATACACAGAGTTAGTTTTAAGTTTTGCATTGAATAGTGTAAAAAAGTAAAAATATGTATAAAATGTTTAATTTTGCATTGTGAAACCTGCACTTTAAATCAAAGTACTACTTAAGACTGTGAAATCAAAGTTAAGTATTAATTAATTAATACATAATTATTATTTATATATATTATTAGTAGTAGTAACACATGAAATTTTCCTGTAAATGTATTTGACAATGACAGCAAAAATAATTTGATATAAAATTTTAGTAAAATTAAAATAATTTAAAAATATTGTTTATTAATTGTTGACTTTTCTCCAAAAATTAGCGCTGGCGAAACAACTTACAATCTCAAAGATGCAGTTGAACTCAAACTCAAACTTACCAAACTTGGCGAGTTGGCAGATCAGCAAAGGTAAGTCAACGAATGCACTCAAATTTGTTAAAATGGTAAACAAAAATGGGACAACTTATATATAGATATTATGGTAAAAATTTTCAATTATTAATTTTACCATAAAAACAGTTTGTTTATTTACTAATCATATCAATAAGTTATTATTCACTATTAACCCTTTCGCTCCCAAAGGCGTTATCGGGACGTATGTGTCATTCAATTAGCGATATAAGGCTTATCTTTTACTGAAAATCTTTGGGATCGAAAGGGTTAAAACTGATATTTTGGCAAAAATACCATTTACTACACTGTTAAAAATACTGTCTGATTATAACCTACATTGAGCACGTTTCGGGTTATAACCTTACAATTTCAACAAATGCCAGCTTATAAGGTAACAATTTTAAAAAAGTCGGCTTATAACCCTACAATTTCAAAAAAGTCAGCTTGTAATCGTCGATTTTCTAAAATGTCTGCTTATAAACTTACATTTTTAAATTAAAAGTTTTTGACATAGACTTGTCGAGTTATAACCAGAAACGTGCTTAATGTTGGGTTATAACCGGACAGTAATTTTAACAGTGTATAGAATACTGACTATATAATTTAGACTATATTATTATTATTATAATTATTAAAAATATTTTAATTTAAATTGCAGTCGCAAGATTGAGAGCAATGTTTTGCTGACGGATGATTCGAAACTAACGGAGCCAAGTCCGCGTCAGGTGAGCATTCAAAAAGCCATCCGTCGGGCGGCACTGGCCAAACTGCGCAACTCGCTCCTAGCGTTACCCGAGTTGCCCGACCAGGCCAAACTGGACGAGCTGCGTGAACGCCACGAACAAGCCATCCAACGACGCATCCAGTACGACAAGGCTATGGCACTTCGCGAACAACAGCAGTACCGAATGATGCGACGTGGCACTCCCGATTCCGAAAGGGTTTGAACACTTTATTATCAATTATTATTACACATAATGTCACTTTTGCAAAATTCGCTCCCTATTTGTTCTCATAGTGATAGTGCTCACTGTAATATGATAGAATAGACCCTAAGAAACAATAATTTACTATCAAAAGTCTCTGTCATCTCTACTTTTAGAGATATAGAGTATTATCTGATAAATTTGTTTAAAAGTATAAATTATTGTTCCTTATAATCTATTCTATCATATTATCACTGAAAACAAATTTTGCTAAAGTAACATAATGTTTTATTATTAACTAGCTTAACTTTATTTACTAGCTAATATCACACTCTAAACTCAAATGTTCTTTTTTTACTGTTTTTGTATAGTAAAATTGTATTGCTATAGTAGTAAAGTGTAAAATAAGCTAAATTTTATCAACATATCTGTAATGTTGTCCTACTTTTTACCTTTTTAGTAAATTTAAGTTTAGAGTATAAACTTTCATGTTTAAGTTAAAGCAGTTTTATTGTAGTTAAAGTAAAATTTTAACGCTATAACAGTAAAGTGTAAAATAAATTCAATTTTATCAATATATCTTTAAAGCTGTCCCATGTTTTACATTTTGAAAAGATTTGAGTTTAGAATGTAAACTCAAGTGTTTAATTTGGAACAACTTGATTGTTTTTGAGGTGAAATTTTAATGCTATAGGAGTAAAGTGTAAAATAAATTAATTTTTACCAACATTTTTACAAAATTGTTTCATTTTTTACATTTTTTGCGGATTTAAGTTTAGACTGCTAAATAATTACTCAGGTTAAATCAATTTAACTTTCACTCTAAACTGATATGTTTAACTAGGTACAGCTTTACTGTCTTTGTAATGAAATGGTATTGCTATATAGCAGTAAATGGGGTAAAATAAACTAAATTTTATAAACATATCTGTTTTACAGTTTAAACAGATTTGAGTTTGTCAACATTAGCAAAATTATTTTAGTGAAAATTATCAGAATAATCAAATTTTATTATATATTTTTACCATATGGTAAAAGTATATACTATATTATGTTATAGACAATTTACAATTACAATTTTATAACATTGAAAGTAAACAGTATTTTTCTTAATACAATTAATTTGGTTTAGAATGTATTTGTTTTGATTAATTGATTTTATGAGACTAATATAATATTTTATTTTTTTCTTTAACTAAGGTTTCCCTCGGTGAGGATGGCTTTGTGGCCCAATTGCCTGGGACCCAGTTGTGGCGCAACATGAGCAGTCGAGAGCGTAGCGACATCGTCCGCGAGAAGGATCCAATTCGGCAACAGATCGGCATTATTCGTAGCTACATTCGCCAGGCTCGCGATGACCATCGCTACGAGGAGGTCACCATGCTGGAGGAGAATCTGCGTGAACTCGAGATCGAGTACTACTTTCAACAGCAACAGCAACAACCGCCTGAGAAACCGTCTCAAGCCAAAAACCAACCCAAAACCAAGAAGGATAATTAATTGCTATAAGTAGAAGTAATGTATGGTTACACTGTTAAAAATACTGTCCAATTATAAGCCAACATTAACACTCGGTTGGGTTTTAAGGGTCACTTTTGACCAAAGGCATTTTTTGACAATTTTTAAAAATATGAAGCCCTTGACAAAAAACTCGGAATTTTTTATAGTTCTTAAAAATTAGTTGAATTTTTAAATAAAAAATATTTATAGTTTAAAAGAGATTAAGTTTTCAAGCCATAAAATAGTTTCTAAGGGTATAACAAACACAACCTATCCGAGTGTTAAGCACGTTTCTGGTTATAACACAACAAATTTTTGTCATGGACATTCAAATTAAAAATGTAAGTTTATAAGCAGACATTATGAAAAATTAACGCTTATAAGCTGAATTTTTTAAAATTGTAGAGTTATAAACTAACTTTTCTTAAATTGAAATTTTAAAAATTTGTATTTTGAAATTGTAAAGATATAACCAGAAACGTGTTCAATGTCAGTTTATGACTTGACAGTATTTTTAACAGTGTAGTGTGCAAATTTAAAAAGTGGTTCAAAAAATACAATTGAGTATAAAATTTAAAAAATATTAAATTTGAATCGGTTATGAATTTGAATTATAACAGTTAATATTATATTTGAATTGATGATAAATTTGAATCACAACAACAAAAGTTTGATTCAAATCAATGATAAATTCAAATAACTACAACAAAAGTTTGATTTGAATTAGTGATGAATTCAAATTACAACAGTGAAAGTTAGATTAGAATAGATGATAAATTTGAATCACAACAACAAAAGTTAGCACAGTAGAAGTAGCGTTACTTTCAGAGTACACCATTTAAAAATTTACAAAAATAACAATATATTAATATTTTGTAATATTTTTTTATTCAATAGATAAACTTGATTTGGCTCTGTTTTGACATTACGAAGATAAATTCCAAAACAAATGTGGTTTTCTAAAGCATCAATAACAATATTCATTCTAACTACGACATAATTCAACACAAATTTTAATATTATTTGTTTTTTGTGATTAGTGTGTGTGTGGAAATTTTTTAATCTGTTAATTTAAAAATTGACCAATTACTACTTCTACAAGAACTACTTGTTAGTTTAAAAGATTCCAATATCTATTCCATTTATGACAAATCAGCATTGTTTGACTTTTGACATTTACTGTTTGTATTTTAATTGATTGAAAAACTGTTTAAAATCAAAAATTAAACACAAATAATTGCAATAATTGTCGCATTTAAAACAAAACAATCATCATTATTATTGTATTACACATATTTATAAAAGTTTGATTGAAATTAGTATTGTTAACTATTAATGTAAATGTTTTTTTTTCATTTCAAGTTTATTGCAATATAATAATTTATTTAAAAAACAAAGATTTTTTTGCTATAAATTCTAAAATATTTTTTTTCATAAAAACATAAACATAAATTCAAAACACCACCAAACAAAACATTAATCATTGATCAAAATTGATTAAATTGTTTTATTTAAAATCATTTTCAATGTGTATTTTGGAAAAAATATGCTTGTTGATGTTTTTTTTTAAATTTTTATACTTTATTTTCAAGTTACCATTATAATATCATACATTTATATAGTTATTAAATCTTTATTGTAATGATTATTTATTTTAAAATTCATAATTCTGTAAACAAAATTTATTAATTTGTTTTCTATTTAAGATGATTTTCAATGTGTTTGTTTTGGTTTTATTTACTTTGTTACCAAATTACCATTATAATAATATCATACATTTATATATTAATTAAATCTTAATTGTGTTAATTATTTATTGAGATTCATAATTCTGAGAGTAAAAATTTATAATAGGGTATTTTTGAGTTTGGCTATGAGTTGATTTACATTTTTGTTTCAAACTTTGTTGTTTTTACCAAAATAGGCTTCATCAAGACACTGCAGTTTAGATTTTATTATTTTGTTGTTAAGTTATCATTATAATATCATACGTAAATATTAATTAATTTTTTAAATATTGTGTAAATTATTTATTGAGATTCATAATTTTAAGAGTAAAAATTTTTAATAGGGTCCGTTTGAGTTTGGCTATTAGTTGATTCAAAATTGTGTTTCAAAATTTGTTTTTAACAAAATAGGTTTCATCAAGACACTGGTGTGTGGATTTGTTCATAATGGAAAAAGTGATTTTCTTAGTTAGATGAGCTAGATTGAGATAACCCGCCAAATTGAGATGTGGTTGACCTGAATCAGATTGTTGCACAGTGATTTGCCAATCATCCGCTCCGGATCCTTGAATTTGTAGCTCCAGTTGATTGGTGGCAAGGTCATCAATCGATTTGGCCAATGCAATTTTGATTGACTCAACATGCAGAGAAGAGTCTCGATATCCCGACTGTTCCGCAATGATGTTCAAATGGCATTGGGTCAGTGAGAATCGATAATAACTAAACCGGCCTCGATTCACCGGATCAATTGAGTCGCCTTGGTCAAAGTAGAGATCACCCTCTGATGAGCCGTTTTTGTCTTTTTCACCAGGCAAAACCCACAATTCGATTGCAGTATGAAAAAGATTTTTAGTGTTTAACGGTCTTGGAAGGCTACTATGTGGAATTATTGGCAGAATGGAACCAGCGCGAAACAACAACGGATGCGATGAATCCGAATCACTTATTGTAATAGTTTGATTTTTAGGTTTTTGCACCAAGACAAACTCATCTTCCAATCGATACCACTGAGAAGTGTTGGGAGCATAGATTTGAACCGTTGTTTGATCTGGATGCAAAAATGGTGCAACTAGGATTGCGGATCCGAGAAGAAATTGAGTGTCCAGCCAACGGGCTTTAGGGTCCTTAGGAAACTCGTGTGACATGGGCCGTGCCACAGATTCGCCTGTTACGTGTGCACGGTAGAATCGAGTGTAGAAGTAGTGAATCAATTGGTAACGGGTTTGCAGTGATTCCAACGCAGATTGCGTCACTTCCGGATGGCCCACGGTGCTCCAGTACGCTGGGTCTTTGTTTGAGGCGTCGTTTAGAGCTTGACTCAGTGGGTAAAAGGCACCCAACTGGTACCATCGCCGGCAAAGCTCTGCATCGGTTATCGTTGCATTGTATCCACAGATATTGAAACCAAACTGACAAATGAAAGTGTGAAAATTAATAAGTTTATATATTTAACATACAGTAAAATGTCTGTAATTTGTAAATGTAGCAACCTCAACATTTAATTTTTTGTAAATAAAAAATTAATGACATTGTTTAAACTGTTAATGTTAACTGTATAATTCCAATGCGAATTACAAATTAAACCTAGACACTTTAGTGTAAAGAAGTATGTAAGTAGAAAGATTAAATACTAATGCAAATTACAAATTAAACAAAATTATTGACACTTTAGTATAAAGAATTATGTAAACAGAAAGTATTAATGCCAATGTGAATAACAAATTACAGACATTTTGCTGTACTAAATTAAATGAACACTAACCAGTGGAATTTGAAAAAGTGAAAACTCAAGCATGGCCACAATTGATTGACGAAGATTACTCCACGTAGCAGTGTTCCATCGATTTAGATGACCAACGTGTCGACCGGATGAAGGAAACGTGGAGCTTGACAAAAATAAACCACGTTTTTGATTGACACTTTGAGCGGCTCTAAGCATCATCATTGAATATAAAATAAAATAATTTTTATTTTACTATTAATTTTAATTAGTTATATACTTACTGAACAGTGACAGGACCCATGCTGGTTCCGTATAGATTGTGAACATCGTAGTGTCGGTATTGTTGCAGGTCGCCTTGCAGTGCTTCGGGACAGATGGTCACATATTCAAGTGCCGTGTTGAGTGTGATATGTAAATCGGTGCTTGAGCAGGTGATATTTCGATTTACGGGCTCGTTGAAACCCTGTGAAACATATGTAAGGTTTTTTATATTTGCAAAATTGTTTTACACTGTTAAAATCGTGTCTGGTTATAACCAGATTTTGAGCACGTTTCTGGTTATAACCATACAATTTTAAAAATACCAGTTTTTTATAAAAGTCGTCTTATAACTCTATAATTTAAAAAACCAGCTTATAAGTGTTGATTTTTCAAAATATCTGCTTATAAACTTACATTTTTAAGTTGAAATTCCATTACAACGACTTGTCGAGTTATAAACATAAACGTAAGTATAACTATTTTAAGCTACAAGTTTAACTCTAAACTCAAATCCGATAAAAAAGTAAAACGTTTGACAACTTTACAGCGATGTTGGTGAAATTTGACTTATTTTACATTTAACTGCTATAGAAATAAAAATTTTCTCACAAATAGTAAAACTGTCCCAAGTTGAACATTTTAGTATAGAGTGTAAAGTGCAGTGTGTTTCATTACTCACCAGTGCAATGCCATCAAACGGTGCCAGTTGGTAAAGTTGTTTCATTTGCCTCGTCCACCACTGGCCAGTTTGTGTAAGCAAAAAATCCGGATAAGCAGAGAGAATATCAGTTTCGCCCTGAGCATAGTACACATTGCGATCCGTAGGCACTTCTGATTGGGAAACACTTTTACTCGACGGTAGATGGTCGGGCCAGTGAACCAGTACGTCCTCTTGGTAAGCCTCCCGAAAGGTGTCGTAGTTGAGGTTGGCCTCGATGGTGGGATGTAGTCCAAGCACCCAGTGAACACTGTGTTTGTGTTGAGTTTCACTCATGTAGTGGGATAGTTGGCTAAACGTGTCTTGACGCACCGTGAATGGTCGACTGTTGTTCATGTAACTGTACCCGTACATTGTGTATCCATCCTAAAGAGTAGACAGTTAAAAACATTGCCTGGTAAGCATAGAAAAGTGGCCTCAGAAAAGAAAAAACTCAAAAATTAACAATCCTTTTGTTTTAATTGCCCCCTTAAAAGCAAAAATTAAACTAGTAATTTTTAAATAAAACATACTATCAAAAAACTACTATTAAAACTATTAAAACAAAAGTCAAAAATTTAATACTATTGAAAAATCCAACACAGAAAAATTCAACAAATTTAACCTACTTTTTGAGGCCACTTTTCTATGCTAACCAGGTAATGTTCTTTCCTTAAAAAAATTCTGTTTACAAGAAAACTTAACTAAAACTCCGTTTGCTATTTGTAAAAAAACGCAGAAAAAGCCACTGAGGTCATAATTTGAAAAAATATGCCAAAAAATTTAAGTTAAATTGAGTGTAAATTGGAAATGTTTAAATTTTCAATACAAAATGAATGAGAATTTGAAAAGTTATGCACAAAATTTAAATTGAGTAGGAATAAAATTTAAATCATACCACAATTAATAAATTTGAATTGGTTAAAAATTTGAATTACTACAGTAAAAATTAAATTCAAATTAGTGATAAACTAAAAATACCACAGTAAGTAAAATTTGAATAAATAATGAATTTGAATTACAACAGTGAAAATAGGGTTCGAATCAGTTAAGCACAATTGAAGTAAGATAACTTTAACAGTAGAGTAGCAATCACAAAGTAAATTACAAATATATTTGCTAGTTTGTTATATTTTAGTGCAAATATATTTGCAATATTGGACAAGAATTGTACAAGTATACAAATGTAAATTGTAAACTTTTAAAAAATATATAATTTTTAAATCATAAATAAATTGAAAATATGCTTACAGGTTTATAAAACTCTAAAATTAATTGTTCTGTTATTCTTTGAAATTGAATAAACCGGAAATAAATGCATTAATTAACTAGTATTTTTTTTGTCCTAGAACTTTCTCATACACTGGTTTGTGTTACTGATTTTGAAAGTAGCCGCAACACAAACCAGTGTACACTGTTAGAAATACTGTCTGGTTATAACCTGACATTGAGCACATTTCTGATTATAACCTTACAATTTTAAAAATGCTAGTTTATAAAGTGACAATTTAAGAAAAGTTGGCTTATAACCTTACAATTTTAAAAAAAGTCAGCTTATAAGCTTTGATTTTTTTAAATGTCCGCTTATAAACATTCATTGTTTACATTGAAAGTCTATGACAAAAATTTGTCGAGTTATAACCAGAAATGTGCTCAATGTCAGGTTATAACCAGACAGTATTTTTAACAGTGTAGGAAAAAATTTTCAAAAAAATACTGATCAAGTTTAGACCCATCAATTAAATGTCAAACAACAAACAACAAAACTTACCAGTGGAACGTCCATATGTAAGTTACGTTCAAGCAAATCTTTGCTTTGCTGAAGCTGCGAAGGCCACATGTCACCAAGTTGAAAGCCAAGTGCCCAGAGGGGAGGCATTGCGGGACGACCCACTAGAGATGCGTACAGTTGGAGCACCTTTTCCGGATGGTCACCAAGGAGAATAAAGAAATCCAAAGTGCCACCGGCTGTCTGCCAAACCAGTCCCGGTTGGGGAAGCAATTGGTAGCTTTGAGCGTGTGCATTCCACATGAGCACTCCATGTGCATGCCCATCACCATCCTCAATTGACAGGTAAAAGGGATGAGCACCACCCAAGTTGACCTTGATTAAATTAAATTTGATTAATTTATAGTAATTAATTTTTACAAGAACAATGTTTTTTTTGTTGTAAACAAACAGCAACAAAAACCGTCGAGATCAAACTCAAAATATGATAATTTGAAAAATTAAGCAGAAAAATTTGAAATTAAACTGGGTAAAATTTTAAAAGTTTGAATTCAGATATAATTAAATGAAAATTTAAAAGAGTATGAAAAAATTTAATTAAATTGAAATAAAATACAAATGACATAGGAAAATTTAGATACGAATTGGTGATGAATTCGAATCACAACAATGAATACTGGATTTGAATAAATAATAAATTTAAATCCCAACAATAAAATCTAAATTAGAATTGGCTAAAAAATTTGATTCGAATCGGTGATAAATTCAAATAATAACACAAAAAGTAAGACTCGACTAATTGTTTAAAAATTTAAATCACAACAGTGAATGTTAGCCACAAATCGATGATGAATTCAAGTCATTATCGTTTGTACAATTGTACATACATTATCATTGGCATCCTCGTAAAAGTAGATTGTATCCGACCAGATGGCATAGCTACGGTAGTCGAACTGGTGTCGAAAGGTGGCATGTCGATGCTGGCCCAAGCCGTACAGATCTTCACTTGGCAAATAGGTTGCAAACTGAGTGAATTGCTTGGAAAAAACCAATCCACCAATCGAGGTGTCAATTCTGTATTAAAATATATTGACATTTATTTAAATGAAGGCCTAATTTTAAAAAAAATTAATTTATAACTCTACAATTTTTAAAAAAGTCAGCTTATAAAGTGATAATTAAATAAAAATTAGTTTATAACTTTACAATTTTAAAAAGGTTAGTTTAAAAAGTGTCAATTTAAGAAAATTTAGCATATTATTTTATAATTTTAAAAAACTTTGCTTATGAAATATCAATTTAAGAAAAGTGAGCTTATTACTCTACAATTTCAAAAAAGTGCGCTTATAAAATAAAAATTTAAAAATAATTGGTTTATTACTCTACAATTGTAACAAATTAGTTTATAAAAATTTATTATTAAAAATGTCTTCTTATAAACTTGGATATTTAAATTGAAAGTTTATAACAAAAACTTATGTCGATTTATAACCAGAAACATACCCCAATGTTAGGTTAGTATTTCAAACAGTTCATATCGATTTACAAAGAAAAAGACTTACAATTTGATGCCAGTTTTCTTGCGAGACACCGAAAATTGAAAATCCCCAGTCAAATTCACCTCATACAGTGCATCGATTGAGTTGTAATTTGATGGATAATTGGTCAAGCCAAGCGGAAGAGGAACTTGATTTGCGGATTGACTAGAGGAGGCATCTTCAATGGTTACCCGGAGGATACTTTCAGTGAGAAATCGAGTCGTGAGATTGACCACTGGGGATTGATCAAAAGTGGTAGTACGGAAAGCGTGTGGCTTGAGTCGCAGTTGATATCGAAATCCGTTGGGTAACTTTTCCCAACTTGGCTTCACTATTCGGTAACCCGATTCGAATCGATTTAGAAAACAACTTGGCACTTTAGAATTGGCGTTGGGTTCATAGAAACATAGTCTTTCCAAGCATTCTTCTTTGCTTAAAGACTCTCCTAAATATAAATTTCTTTTGTTATAATTATGACAAGAATGGGGATAATTTTCTATGCTTTATTATATTTTTAAAAAATTATTTTTTATTACAATTTTGTTCAGTAACATTTACGCTACTTATACTGTATTTAATAGATTTGTATCCGACTTTCATTGTTGTGATTCAAATTCATTACTGATTCATAATTAACTTTTGTTGTTGTGATTCGAATTCCTCACCGATTTAAATCTAATTTTCACTGTTATGATTCAAATTTATCACCAATTTGAATCTAACTTTTATTGTTGTGATTCGAATTCATCACCGATTCGAATCTAACTTTTACTTTTGTGATTCGAATTCATCACCGATTCGAATCTAACTTTTGTTGTCGTGATTCGAATTCATCACCGATTCGAATCTAACTTTCACTGTTGTGATTCGAATTCATCTCCGATTCGAATCTAACT